>PVIC010009705.1:22217-45091 GCA_004025085.1 Thryonomys swinderianus
CTAAATTTCATAATGTTGGCCCCCACCACCACTACTACTACCATAGATAGAGTCTCTCACTTCCATACCATGGGACAAACTTAGAGCCATGACATCAGGTGGTAAAATGCAGGATGCTGTTCTGAGAAATGTGAGGAAACAGCTCAGGTTTGGAGTTGGGTTTGGATAGGCACAAGGCGATACTAGGAGGCCAGTTTATTCAGGCAGGCAGCAGCCCTTCAGGAAAGTGAAGGGGCCAGAGAAGGGAGTCTAACACAGGAATGTTAAAGTCATGGGAGAGTGAGGAAGATGATAAAAGACTTGGCCAAGGCTGTGCACCGGCCCCTGGGAGTCCCAGTCTGTACGGCCTGTGCAATTCAGTCTTGTAGGCACAGACTGGCAAGGTAAAATGTATTGGAGTAGAAAAAGAATATCAACATCGTAAGAAGTGGTAGTAACCAGGCTCTAGAACCTTGATACTCAGGATTGTGGGCCTTGAGTCTGTGCTCTGTCCTGTAGGACTGGATCACTGGGAATGATTTTACTGGAAGAATGATGTGGTTGGAGAGGCCCGCTAGGAAGCATAGTGTCACATTTGGTAGTAATGGGGAAGAGGAACTGTAGGCAAAGCAACCAATGAGTAGCTTTTCTAACTGTACTCACAAGTGGTCACAGAGATCTAAAGTCCACACAGAAAATAAGCCTACACAGTAGCTGTAACAGATCTGGTGGGTGGCACATAGCACACACGTGAGTGGTGGAGCTTTGGGAAAGGGAAGAATGGGCAATATTTGTAGACATCCTAGATCAAAACTCTAACACTTGGAGGCAAAAACTAGTAGGCACTTAACAAAGAGCAGTATAAACAGAAGTCAAATGGGAGACTCAAGTTTTAGAAAAATCTATAAACCTCTGGCTAAATATTCTTATGGAAATCTAGAACAAGTCCCTAGACACTAGCATTAGTTTAAGGAAATGGAGTTGTGAGCTAAGGTCTAATTGTTTAGAGAAGAAAAGTGTTAGAGTTTTGATCTAGGATGTCCCCCAATATTCTCATTCGTCCAGAGGGAAACTTTTCAAAGGTGATTGGCTCACAGGGGCACCATACTCTTCAATGGACTGATGTACTCTTGAGGTCATAAATGAATGTGAGTTTAGGAGGTGAGGTCTGATGAGAAATGGGTCACTGGGGCTGGGGCCTGGAGGGTGTGTCTTTCTTCCTGGTTCCTCCTTCCTGTCTCCACTTCCTGCCACCACAACAGAAGCAGCTTTTCTCTGCAGCTCATCCTTTTCACCAAGCCACTTCTTCCATGGAGCCAGCTTTCCATGGAGCCGGCTATCCAGGGAATGGAACTTCGGAAACTGTGAACCAAAACAAATCTCTCCTCCTTTACATTGCAAGCGTCAGAGAATGTGTCTCAGTGGTGAAGAAAGTAGCTTAGAAAAGGATTGTCAAGGGCGAGAGGTTTAGCTCAGAGGTTCCAGTGCCTACCTAGCAAGCTCAAGGTCTCTGGTTCGATCCCTAGTAGCCACATACAACAGTACTGGGCATGGTGACTCACGCCCACCAGCAGTCAGTACCACACACCACAGATGCTGCGCTTGGTCGCTCAAGCCTGTAATCCCAGCACTTGGGAGGCAGAGACAGGAGCATTGCTAAGTTTGAGGCTTGCCTGAGCTACATAGTGAGCTCAGTGTCAGCCTGAGCTACAAAGCGAGACCCTATCTCAAAAAAAAAAAAAAAAAAGATTGTCAAGCAAGACCATTGATCTCTCTATAAAAGTGTACATAGAAGTAAAAATAGACAGTAGCAATCCGTCTTCCAAAGCAAAAGGAAGTTTTCAGAGGAGCGCCATCCATAGTGTTCAATGATGGTGGGGACTGAGGAACAATAGATTAAATTGACAGCTCCTAATGATGTTTCTAGATCACAGGTGCAGGAGAAAAATGAACGAGAAGACGGGAGAGGACTGAGGAAGGAATGGGAGGTGAGGAGGCTGAAAAAATAAATAGAAGACTAACTTTTGGGGGTGGATAATTTGCTGAATTAAAAAAAACATTTAAAATGAGGGAAGCTAGGTTAAAAGAGAGTCTAAAAGTTTGGATGCAGACATAACTGACACTTAATGAATTGACTTTCAAAAAATTAATGTTGTCCACTGAACAATATACATCAGATCAAATTTCTGTCCATATGACTGGCTCCTTTGTCAAAGATGAGGTGGTTTAGTGTATCTGGAGTTGTCTCTGGATCTTCTAATCTATTCCACTGCTCCTCAGGTCTGTTACTTTGCCAGTATCATGCAGTTTTTATCACATGGCTTTGTAGTATAGTTTCAAGTTGGGGATGGTGATTTCCCATGCCATGTCCTTGTTGCCTAGAATTGCTTTTGCCATTCTAGTTTTCTTGTGGTTCCAGATGAAAGTTTTTGCTACTTTCTCTAGATCTGTGAAGTATACTATTTAGAGATTTCAATCAGGACTCTATTTAATCTATATGGTAGTTGTGCAAGTATAGCCATTTTGATAATATTGGTTATTCCTACTTAGGAACAAGGGCTTTCTTTCCATTTTCTGATATCCTCTTCAATCTCCTGTTTCAGAGTGCTGTAGTTTTCAGAGTAGAGATCTTTCACCTCCTTTGTTAGATTGATTCCTAGATATTTCAGGTTTTTGGATGCTACTGTGAAAGAAATTAATTTCTCTCCCCAATTTCTCTCTCAATGAGTCTGTTACTTGTGTATGAAAAGGCTATTGGTTTTTGAGCATTGATCTTGTATCCAGCTACACTAGTAAACTTAAGAATTAAGTCTAGGGCTGGAGGGTTAGCTCAGTGGTTCCGGCGCCTGCCTCACAAGTGCAAGGTCCTGAGTTCCATCCCCGGTAACCACATATAATGCTGGGTGTGGAGACTCACACCCACCAACAATCAACACCGCATACCACAATGCCAGGCGTGGTGGCTCACGCCTATAATCCCAGCACTCGGGAGGCAGGGACAAGAGGATTGCTGAGTTCGCGGCGGCTTGCCTGGGTTCCATAGTGAGCTCAGGGCCAGCCTGAACTACAAAGTGAGACCCTGTCTCAAAAGAAAAAAAAAAAAAAAAAAGAAGAATTAAGTCTAGCAGTCCTTCGGTTGAATTTGTCAGATCTTCAATATAGAGTATCTATGGAGTAACATGTCATCAGAAAATAATGACAGTTTAATTTCTTGCTTTCCTATCCTTGTCTCTTATTTCTTTCTCTTATCTAATTGCTGCGACTAATATTTGCACTACTATACTGAATAGGAGTGGTGATAGTGGACATCCTTGATCTTAGTGTGAAAGGTGTCAGTTTTTGACCAGTTAGTATGATGCTGACTATTGGTTTCTTATAAATAGCTTTTATTAGGTTGACATAAATCCATCTATTCCAATTTTCTGAAGGGTTTTGATCATGAATGGGTGTCCAACACTTTTTATGCATCTATTAACATAAACATATGGTTTTTGTCTTTGAGTCTGTTAATATAGTATATTATGTTTATTGATTTACATATGTTGAACCATCCTTGCATTCCTTGGATGAATCCAACTTGTTCAGGGTAAATGATCTTCTTGATGATTCTCTGCATTCTGTTTGCCAGCCAATATCTTGCAGAGGACTTTTGCATCCATGTTCATTAGGGAGATTGGCCTGTAGTTCTCTTTTTTTGATCGGGTCTTTCTTTCCTTTTGGAATCAATGTAATGGTTGGTTCTAGGAATGAATTTGGGAATATTGCTTCCCTCTCAATTCCATTAAAAAGTTTGAGAAGTAGTGGCATTAACTCTTCTTTAAAAGATCTGTAGAATTCAGTGATTAAAGCCATCAGGACCAGGACTTTTCTTTGTTGATGGGATTTTTATTACATTTCCAATTTCACAGATTGATATTGGGGTGTTTAACGTTTTTATATCTTCTTTGTTCAACTTTGGAGCTTCATATGTGTCTAGGAATCTATCCAGTCCTATTTTTTCGATCATATGAGAGTACAAATTTTCAAAGTAGTTGTTTACTATCCTCTGAACTTCCAGTGGATCTGTGGTGATTTCTCCCTTTCATTCTTAATAGCATGGATTTGAACCTCTTCCTTCCTTTGTTTGATAACGTTGACTAAGGGCCTGTCAATTTTGTTTATCATTTCAAAGAACAAACTCTATGACTCATTGATTTTTTGTATCATTCTCTCAGTTTTCATTGTGTTCATTTCTTCTCTGATCCTTATAATTTCCTCTCTAGTATTAGGTTTGTCTTGTTCCTCTTTTTCTAGTAGCTTCAGGTTTAGCATTATATTGTTTATTTAAACTTGTTCTGTTTTCCTGGTGTAGGTGTTCACTGCTATGAATTTCCCTCATAGAACTGCTTTCATTGTGTCACATAAGTTCTTGTATGTTGTACTAGGATTATCATTTAATTGTACAAACTGTTTAATTTCCTCTTTAATCATTGGTTGTTCAGCAGCATGTTCAATTTCCATGTGTTTGTGAGGATCTTGGAATTTCTTTTTCTATTCAGCTCCAATTTCAAAGCAGTATGGTCTGACACTATACAAGTGATAACTTGAGTTCCTTTGCATTTACTTAAAGATGGTCGATGAACTAATATTGGGTCTATTTTGGAAAATGATCTATGAGCAGTTGAGAAGGATGTATATTCTCACTTTGTGGAGTAAAATACTCTGTAGGCATCTATTAAATCCATTTTTCAAAGGTTTGGTTCAGTGTAAGTATTTCATTATTGATTTTTTTGTCAATCTGTCTAGTTGTGACAGTGGATTATCAAAGATGCCTATTACTATTGCATTAGTGCTTACTTGGCTTTTCATATCAATTAATATTTGTGTTATATAGTTGGGTGGACTGGAATTTGGTGCATAAATATTTATGAATGCGATTGCTTTCTCTTGGATTGTTCCCTGTATGAGGAAGTAGTGTTCTTCTTTGTCTCTCTCTATTTTTTCTATAAATAGGAATCCCACTCCTGCTTTTTTGCAGTTTCCTGTTGCGTGGGGAATTGTTTTCCATCCTTTTACTTTCAGTCTATGGCTTTCTTTCTGAATTAGGTGTGTTTCTTATATGCAGCATATTGTAGATCTTGTTTCTTAATCCATTCTGGCAATCTGTGTCTTAACTGGTAGATTGAGGACATTGACATTAATGGTTATGCCTGATATGGACCGATTTAACCCTGTCATGGACCAATTTAGCCCTGTCATGGTGTTTTCCTGTTCTTGGCTCTTTTATTCTTTGCTTTTGCCACTTTCCATTTAGTTTTTTTGCCTTGCCCAGTGGATTCACTATGTTGGGTCTCGTGAGTTTGCGAGCTTCATTGTTTTTTTCCCAAGATATTCTTTATAATGTTCTGGAGTGCAGGTTTTGTATTTGTGAAGTTTTTCAGGTTTTCTGAAAGTATCTTATTTCTCCCTTGATTTTGAAAGATAGTTTTGCAGGTCACATCAGTCTAGGTTGGAGGTTGTTTTCCTGCAATGCTTGAAACACTTCATTCCAGGCTCCTCTTGCATTGAGTGTTTGGGTTGAAAAGTCTGCTATAACCCTGTTGGGCTTCCGTGTGTGTGTGTGTGTGTGTGTGTGTGTGTGTGTGTGTGTGTGTGTGCTTTTTTTTTTTCTTTTCTCTAACTGCTTTCACTATTCTCTTCTTTTCTTGGATACCTGGAACATTGATAATTATATCCATAGATGTAGATTTTTTCTGTCATGGCCCTTTGGAGTACTGAATGCCACATTTATCTGTATGTCCAATTCTTTTCCTTTTTCTGCAAAGTTTTCTGCCATTATATCTGTAAAAAGTTTTTTTAAAAATAGCTTTTACACTGTCCCCAGCCTCATAAAAAACTCCATTCAGTCTTATGTTACTCTCCTTTATATCACCTAGGAGCTGTTGGATTGATTTTTCATTATCCCTTGCCATTTTCCTTAAATTATACCTTTCCTGTTCAATGACTACAATCCTATCCTCTAGCTCTCAATATTTCACCCAATGTTGTTGTTTATGGTTACCAGGGATTGAAGCAGAGACCATGCACTTGCTAGGCAAGTACTGGAGCCACTGAGCTAAATCTCCACCCCAGTATCTCTCTTTTTATCTCAGAGATTATTTCTGATTTCCATTTTACTAGAACTTCTTTTGTTGCCATCTCAGAGAGGCCTGGTGATTGAGCTTCAGTTTGCTCCATTTCCCTCTTCCCTGGATTCCCCTGTGATAATGATCTTTGTATCTGGGTTTTGAATTTTTTTTTTCTATTCCTTTCTCACTGCTGATATTACTGGTTTAATTCTTTGTCTGCTGTTTAATTCCTTGTCTGCTGGGCAATGTTTATTGGAAGTCTTCCTAGTATTTGGAACCTTAGGAGTTGTCCTTCTTGGGTCTGTTATGGCCCTTGAGAGTTCTCAGTTCTGACACACCATGAAAGGTATTTGCAGAAAACAATCACATTATTTGTTGACATAATGCAATCGGTATCACCAACAGTATTGAACACAGCACAAGAAATGACAAGCTTTGTCTACTACAATCCTGATACATTTAACCTCATGAGTTACATTTGTGACTACATGCCAAAATTTAGAACTAATCAGAAATGTGTTTACAACATACAGGTCCTTCAATATAGTGGCAGTACCCTTGGGAATATAAACTCATTGGTGAGGTGGTGATATAGAGAGCTAGAAGGAGAGGGAAAGATTAGAAATAGGGTTAGAGGACCTATAGAAATCACATAGACCTTGGGAACCTTATAGATGCTAGAGGACAACAGAGGCAAAAGGGCCAAATATAAGACAGAGCCAATTAACAACCACAGGACCACTAGAAATTTTGCTCACCCTCCTATAATAATACAGAAAGAAAAGAAATTAGGGAAGACTGAAACCCTTTAACTTCTAGGCACCGATTCTAACTTGAGGACAGGGGAGGATGAAAGAACAAGAGGAGAATAGGGGTACCTAGAAGCAGCAGGCAATTAGAGACTATTTTCCCTCTTCTGTAAAAATGAGAACTGTTGAGAGGAGAAAAACCTGAAATTGAACAGATTCAGTAAAAGCAGAGTAGAGAAATGAAGAAAAGAAAGTTAGGTCAGAAAAAAAGAAGAAAAAAGAATAGCAACAACAAAGCAAAACAGCTAAAAACATGACCAAAAGAGCCCTTCATGGCATGGATCTGTTTTCTCCTACAGATGGTATAGCAGTAGCACACTGATTGAAGTTGATTAGTCTCAGGGAGACAACCATCATCCCTTGTCTAGGTTTTGAGTATAATGCCTGAGTTGAGCTCAAAGAACTCCTGTAGGCTTTAACTGTGAAAGAGTCCAGGATCTTGCAGATAGAACTGACTCACCCAGCTCACCAATGGCTATGATCACCAGGATTCCCTCACTCTTCTAGTGAGTGTTTTTTAGACATGGTGGACTGAGCAGAGGAATGCACTGAAAGCCTCTATCTAGTTGCAGCACCACTACTGCCCTTGTTCAGTGTCCACAGACAAGAAGGTGATATCTCTGGAGCCTCTTCCCCATGTAACAGTCATGTCCAATCTCACCCATAAGGAAATGCAGATTCTATGGCCTTCTATTTTTACTCCTGGTCACAGGAAAGTGGGTTCCTCCTGTGTCTCAGTCTCTGTACCACTTCCCAGGAAAAGCCCACAAAATGCTAATTTCTTTATTTTTTTAATGAATAGTACCTATCAAAGTACTTAAATGTCTGTAAACACTTATAAATGCTCTTTTAGTTGGATTTGACTTTCTAGGTACATTTGATTATTCTATATTTTTCATTTTTACAAACATTTATTTGAAAAGAGGCATCAGAAAATTAAATACTCATATAATAGAGATCCCTTCTTTGATTTAACTACTTGATGTCAGCAAATGTTTAATAAATACATAAAAATAATTTTTAGATGAATTCACAGAATATCTCCAAGTCCTTAAAAGATTTCAGGTGGAGGATTTAGAAAAGAGCTACTAATATCACAGAGAAGTAGTGAGTTTATAAATGAAACTTTGATAATTCACACAAGTATTATCATTACCATTCTTTTATGAGTAACTTTCTCAGATCTGTATTTTTCTCCATAGAATGACAATAAATTTGGGAATAGATAATGTGATATAAATTGTCAAAAATAATAAAGAATTATCAGTAGGTGAAAATTATCTTCAAATATGTATAAAATAGTTTAAATGATCTGAGATCTGCAACAAAAAGAGTGAAAGGTTCATATATTGGCTTTGTTGGAGAAATTCTATGTGACTATTTATGATTGACAGGAAGGAATATCCTGGGAAAATAGTATACTTTCAAGTTCTATTTATTACCTAGGGATTCTTCTTCTACTTATAACTTTATTTGCATACATGGCACCTCAGAAAGCCTACCAATCCTGGCACAGTCGCCTCTCAACTGTCATTCCCGTGCATCTCTCTGAAAGGCCCTTATAGGGCTGGTTTAAAATTCACCATATCTTGATTGTCTGTTCATTCACAAACACAGAAGATATTTCCTCCCCTAACAGTGTGGAACATGCACATTGAGCAATACTATGAACTGTACCTCACCTGAGAGATTTGTAGGAAATACCAGATTTATCCTGCCTTATTTACAGTGACCATGAAGTCATCCTGGAGACCAGAATGTAGCTCACACATCAGTCTTCTCTCACGTCTGACTGGTGCAATACCTAACTGACTGCTGAGTGAGGGCTTTTCCCATTTAGTACAACTTGTTCTGCCCACAAACACTGCTGGTCAGATGTACTGGGGTACTAGCACCTCTAAGAGAAGTCCCCCACCAACAATCAAGATCTCACCAGCCTAGTGCCTGTGGATGGTATAACTCAAAATGCATGGTCTAAAGGCCCTCAGTGTTTCAGCATGATGACTGGCTTAGTAGTACACCCTTTATGGGCTTTTTGCCTCTCCCTGCCTCTCTTTCTTCACTCCCCTATTTTTCTTCACATCCCCATGACCTACATGTACCCAAATCTTTGTCATCAAGTTAGCTTCAGGAGTAACTCAAAATAAACACTGGATAATCTACTGACCTGAGACTGTGCCTGTCAAAAATGCTGTGAATTTAAAGTTCTACTGCATTTTACCAGGAATGAAATAAAACTGTTAATTTTAGAGACTTACTTCCTGAACCAGGTTCATTTATTAATTCAATGACTTTTACTTTTCCAGGCACTGCTAGGTTTCCAGAGTGGCAAAGATGAGTAAGATGACTTACACAAATCAATCACATAGACATTTAAGCAAAGTACAGGAATTAAACCGTGAATAGAGTTACCACCTTCACCTAGAGGTCAGAAATATTTTCCAGGGAGGACATAACACTTGCATTGGATCATGAAAACTGAGCAGGTGTTGAGCAGATACACCAGGAGGGGGAGGGAATTCCAAGCAGGAGGAACAGCAGGGGGAAAAGCATGGAAGCATGAAACATCAAGATGCATTAAAGAAATGATTGGCAATTAAATGTGACTGGTTGGAAGGGAGAGAGAGGTGCCAGCATTTCACTGGGCAAAGGAATTTGGTCTCTTCCCCATAGTATCTCCTGTGCTTTTGAGAAAAATTTCTTTGGTAGAAATGGGCATGATGGTTTGGAGGAGAGCCAGGTTATAGGTAGAAGGACAAATTAAAAGGTGGTTGTAATTACTTAATCAAGACATGGGGATTCCTTGCATGCAGCGGAATCATGGGGTGAACAAGAAGGCTGTGAGAAATTGAGAAAGTTCAGATTTGATGGCCTTAATGGCCCACAGGGATAAAAAGGGTGTTGGAGTGAACAGTGCAGAAAATGTAGAAGGAGGAAAATATATATAAGTGTATAGTTATAGGGAAATTGTGAAGAAGACATCATTTGGGTTTCAAATTCCAAAATACAACTCGTTCAAATGTTAATGATCATATTCTCATGGTTACTGCTTTAAAGTTATCCATGCTAAATTTCAAATAGATACATGAAATCGTCTTTCCAAGGAGACATAATCATGTTACAATATCACTTTAGCTAGGTAGCTGTTTTGTATTTAAATGACTCATTAACAAAAGACCACTTTGCATGTGTAAAGTGCTAACATGTGGAATATATTTGATCCAATCCAAAACAGAAATCATTGTAAGACCATTAAGGAAAACAGTTATAATTTCACTGACTGCCTTGGAGATTAATGTTAGCAATAAATCTGTCTTTCTATTGATTTTTGCTAACTTGGAATTAATTCAGCAAGTTACTGATTCAACATCTTATCTGATGAACTGCTCTGTTAGTAGAAAACATAGAGCACTACATGAGCTCATTTTCCTACTATGCTGATGAATGAAAGCCGATGGAATATGTAAGAATCTCATGGTGAAATAGAAATGTCACATTGGCTTCTACTTAAACATCACATACAATTGTCAGGAAATGTCATTGGGCATCTTTTAATCTATTTTTGAATATTTCAAGTGTGGTTGGTTTCTTATACTGTGGTTGGTTTCTATCCTTAGGACTATGTTTTTGACAAAGGATTATCCTTACATCGGTTGTTAATATGGAAAAACTTAGAAATTCTATTATATTCAGCCTGAGAGTTTTGGAAAAAGAAGGGAGAAAATAAGGGAGGGAGGAATGAATGACAGGAGTGAAGGAGAGAGTAGAAAAGAAAGAAGTAAAAAGAGGGAGGGTGTGAGGGGAAGAAAGAGAAATATGTACCTACTTGTTATTTGGTCATTTCTCGTGAAGGTAGTATAAGGACAAAAGATCTCTGGTTCCTCCAGTTACCTTGTCTGAATTCAGAGTAACTTTGACTTTTCTTCACTTTAGCTAGAGTGTTCCACAGTCCCAAACACAGAATTAGACAAAACAGATACTACTTGTCCATTTTCAATATGAATACATTTGCTGTCATTCACTTCATTTATGTATTTTAAGTGGCTACAAAAGTTACTAGGAGATCTGTGAATTACATTCTCATGTGTCTGCCTTCCTTTTCAGCAATAAACAAATGGAAGATCTTAGGCAATAACTTTCAGATCAGGTGATTATTATTTCACATTCTATGTCAGAAACTCAAAACCCAAACTAAGGGATTTCACCATTTTGTTGATTTGCCTTCCACCTTACTTCTGATTAAACCACAAAAGAGAATGATTGAGAATAGCTTCTTCACCATTGTCTTTTTAACTCTTTTTGAAATAATGAAAGTGAGGTGAATTAACTGAAATGAATAACTAATTAATGTTCCCATCAGATGTGCTTTAATGAAACCTTCCAAAATTGATTAAGCTTTTCCTTGTGTGTTCCATACTAACAGGACAGCATCCTTGCATATATTTTTAAAAATTAAAATGCAACTTATTAAATCACAGGTAAAAATCTAATATATTCAATGTATGTAATGTCATGACTTGATCGACACACATGTGCATTGTGTAATGATGACTACATCAAATTAACACATCCATCACCACTCAGACTTTACACTAAATCCCTAAAACTTGTTCCTCTTATAACTGAAACTTTATCCTTTAATCCATATCCACCATCCACTCCCTAACCTCTAGCAGCCACCTTCTATTCTCTGCTTTTCAGTGTTCCAATTTTTGTCTTTTGTGCCTGGCATATATAACATAATGTCCTGTTTCATCTATGCTGCTGCTAATGACAAAGTCTCCTTCTTTTTAAAAGCTGAATAACATACCATTCTATATGTGCACTATTATTTCTTTATCTATTTAGTATCTACTAATAGATCCTAATGCTGTTTCCATATCTTGGCTATTGTGAATAATGCTGCAACAAATTCAATAAGGGAAGTTAAAAGATGTGTACCCTGAAGACAAACGTTGACAAAAAACAACTGAATAAGACACAAATAGATGAAAGATATCCCATGATATGGATTAGAATAATTATTGTCAAAATATCTACACAACCCCAACTGTACTACACAGTGCACACCCTGTCCAAATTCCAGTGCCATTTTTCAGAAAAATAGAAAAAGCAATCCTAAAATTCTTACAGAATCAAAAAAAGATCTCAACTAGGCAAAGTACTGATTTGGGTCAAAAAGAACAAAGCTAGAACAAAGCTAAAAATGCACCATAGTGCACAATGGGTATCCTGGTCTGTTTTCTGATGCTATAACAGAATATGTGAGAGTGAAAAATTTATAGAATAAAAATAAATGTTGACTACCACTTTGGAGGCTTAAAAGCCAACATCAGTTGGCTGCATCTGGCAAGAGCCTCCTGCTTCCCTATAGCATGGCAGAAAAACAGAATAGCAAATGGGCAGATGGATGAGACAGACACAAGAGGTAGCCTTGCTTGTAATGATATGCTCTCAAAGAAACTAATCAAGTCCTATGAGAACAATACTGATCCATTCATGAGAGTGATGGTCCATGAACCAATCACTTTGTAAAAATCCCACCAGCTCTCAGCAATGCCACATTAAGAAGCAATGTTACTGCACTGGAATTCTTGGAGACATTACTAATTTTAGCAATGGGGAACAGAAAAATCTCTTCAACAACTTGGGCTGAGGAAACTGGATTTCCACACACAAAAACAATAAAATGGTCACCCTACATAAAAATTAATTCAGAGGGCCGGAGATTTAGCTCAGTGGTTCCAGCGCCTGCCTTGCAAGCGCAAGGTCCTGAGTTCGATCCCGGTAACCACATACAATGCTGGGCGTGGTGACTCACGCCCACCAGCCATCAATACCACATACCACAGTGCTGGGCGTGGTGGCTCATGCTTGTAATCCCAGCACTTGGGAGGCAGAGACAGGAGGATTGCTGGGTTCAAGGCTTGCCTGGCTTACATAGTGAGCTCAGGGCCAGCCTGAACTACAAAGTGAGACCCTGTCTCAAAAAAAAAAATTAATTCAGAAAAAGTTAATAAAGCTTAAACATAAGGTTTGAAACCATAGGACTCCTAAAAGGAAACATAAAGGGGAAACACTCTGATATTGTTCTTGGCAAGGGTTCTTTGGGGGGCATGATAACAAAAATATGGACAATGAAAGCAAAAATAAATATGTTAAATCAAAAGCTTCTGTACAGCCAAGGTTCAAAAGCAAAGTAATGAATGTAGATGGAAGAAAATATGTACAGGCATATTTGTTCCTAGTGCAGTTTGTCAAATGAATCAGGCAGACAGGAGAGAGTAACTGACTCTTCCCTCATAATAAATGGCAAATATTTGTTTTGCTAATTGCCAAAGCATCTCTCCTGTTATAAACCAAATTATTGTTCCCACCACAAAATAATATCATGATACTTTAGGGAAGTCACCTCCATTTTAACAGGAGAGACATTTATAAACTACTGAATATTAAATAATGATATAGTATGTTATTTTTAATAACATTTTAAAGCACTTAACAGAGAACAGCAAAGAAAGATGATGGTTCTGCCTTTTCAGATAACTTTGGTTATTTTAAAAAAAAATAGGAAGATACACAACTATTAAAATATTTAAACAATACCAAAAGTATAAAATGAAACCAAATTTCTCCCTCTTCTTTTCTCCTTTAAACAATCCTTTCTAAAGGTAGCCACAATTATCAGAAATATATGCAAGTTTATAGGTGCCAAGATAGCACGTGGTTCAGTGTTTTACAAGATACTTTGACCATTTTTCAGGCTTGTCTTTTACATGTTTACCGGACAAGCAAGAAAACAGCACTGTAAACTATCATAACATCTACGTTCTTTCTTATTAATTTTTACAGGTTTTTACACATTACAGATATTGGTCTTTCCAAGAAATGTGCTATAAATATTAACCTATCTGTACCTGCCTTATGATTTTATGATGTATTTTTTCTGTACAGAGATTTTGAATGCTCATGCAATTGAATGCATTCATCTTTAGTTTTATGATCTCTGTATTTTCATTCTATTTCAAAAGGCCTTTTTATACTCCAGGATTATAAACCCAACAATGCTTTTTAATTTTAATAGGTTCACTGTTTATCTTGGAATCTCTGACTCATCTAGAATTTTTTTATTTGCCAGTTCATATTGCATTCATTGAACTATCCATCTATTATTACAGATTTGAAAGGACATCTTTATCACATCATATATTATTGATACTTAGGCATCCTTCTTTGACTTGTCTATTTTATTTTTTCCTATCTAATTACATTGGCTAGTCTCTTCCTGTTTATAAAATGTAAGGAAGAGGAATTCTGTATGCCTTATTTGTAGTTTCACATTACTTAAAACAGTGCCTGACATAACTTCAAAAAAACATGACAAATTTTTAAAAAGTAAAAATTGCTATTTTGTGATTCATCTACTTTCAATAAAATATATTGAGTGTCCAGCCAAAAATGGGTAAATTAATACACTGACACATCTTTCCAACTAGCCCTTTCACCTTCTGATTTCCTGTTGCTCTATTATTATTTTTATTATTTGAAGAATTAGAATACAAAACTTTTGAATCACATATCCCACATTGAGATAATTTTAGTTCTGGCTCCAGTGCCTGTACTTGCAGTCTGAGCAAAGTTCAGGATACTTCACTACAAAAAGTTCATGTAATTCATGAGATTCAGGTTCTCATTCTATAATAAGTCAACTAACACTTATGTCATGATTTCAGTATATCAGATAGTATCCTATTTTACACAATACTAAATAATTCAGTCATCAAAAGGAATAGCTCTTGGGGTTTTGTGGATACATCAGTTGACATTACATGTATATGGTCACTTCACTTTGTTTTGTGTTTTTATCTCATGCTCCCCTTCACTCACCCACCACCAACTCCAAGAACTCAAAGACATTGTTCTGTAACTTCCAGCAACACACACTGCTGTGAAAGCCCAGGAAAATTGTTGTTTCTACCTATATTCCTAGGGAAATCATCTCAATCGCTAAACATGTAATAGGATGTATCTGTGTAGAGGCACAGAAGTCATTTATTAGTTTGCTCCAGAACATATCATATAACATATTTAGTAGATTAGTGAATTCAAGTCATTTTTATTCAGGCAACATTTTCTTGGGTTATATATTCTAGTCCTCTTCACTTCTACTTATTAGGATGATTTTCCAGCTTCTCCATGAGAGCATTTCTTCACATTTCACTTTGTCACTTAGTGAGCCTTTCTCCAAACTGGAAGCTCATGTTCGTTTATCATCTCTTCTCTATTGGTTAGCAAGGAGTATGTTTGGGAGATTGTTGGGAAGAAACTGGAGCCTCTATTTCATTTTCTTCAGACTGCTATGCAATGTACTCTTTATTTTCCAGGCAATACTCCACATGTGTTAGCTACCTTGTTTAGAAACAGATGTCACCATGTAAGAATGGCCTTATAATTTCACAGAGTTGATCGATAGGGAGTGAATTCCAGAGGCCACTAGAGCATTATTTTGGATGTAAGCCTTATTTTAATTTCCTCAGATATGGTGGCAAGAGAAATTATGTTCATAAATTGTTATTAATAACAGCAGCTAGAGCTGTAGCTCAGTGGTTCTGGCACCTCCCTCACAAGTGCAAGATCCTGAGTTCGATTCCTGGTACCAAGAAAGAAAAAAAGAATAACAGAGGCAAACAATAGCACAAGCAGTAGTCATGTTACTGAGCACTTGTACTATGTCAGTCACTCTGAGTGTAAGTTAACTTATTTTATCCTTTCAAAAATACTGCAAAGCAGGCACTTTTATTGTCCTCATATTACAGAGGGAAAATAAAAGACAAAGGGTGTTAAGTAATATGTCTAAATCCACTGAGCTCAGAGTAGTAGAAAGGGGACTGTGCTCCAGTGCAGAAGTGGAAGTCTTAACACGAGTTACTCTCTAAGCCACGTTAAGCTCTCAGAGATGGTGCATGTGGACTTTAAGAGAAGATCAGTTGCCCTCAAGGCTGAGATGGCTTCTTTTTTAAAGTCAATGTCTGCAACATTGTCCACCCATTCAGGAACTTCCTGTATGGCCTTTCCCATGTCTGGCTTTATTCAAGTTCTCACTGAACTGATGAAGTGATTAGATGTCACATCCATACATCCTTTATCAATAAATACAATTGCATTGATGGGCCCTTCGACATTTGTTTGCACATTGAGAGGTTCTAACAGAGAAGAAAAGGAGTCGTTATTTATTTTGGAGGTGCTCTTTTTCATTTGCTTATGTACTAGTGTGAGAGTGAAGGACACATTTGCCAGCCAGCCATGCAAGTAGAACTAGCTTTTACCATGAAGTTGCAATAGATGAACCAGCCAACCTGTCCAGTATCTGTTTCTCTGCATGTGGAATTCCTGTGTTGGGCCAGGAGAGAAGGAAATGTTCCTTCTTTAAAATTTTTCTCTATGTACCAATGGAATTGTTCCCATGGGACATATCATAAAGAAATGTCACTGAATACTCACTGTGGCATTCACTACAGCTAGTTTTTTTTTTAAAGCAGCAGTGGTCACAAGCTCAGATTATAATCAAAAACAGAATTCTGGTGAGCAGAGTAGTCTTTCCAATATTTTTCAGTTTACATTTTGTGATATCCACTAGTCCCATGAATTTAACCTATATTCAAAAGAATTGAGCAAAATTAGTTCAGCATTTTGTAGTTAAGATAAAATGGAAAAGCCTTTTTTTCCTCTGAAGATACACACATACACACACAGACACACGTGCACAACATCACCTTACCAAAATCTCTTTTTTCTTCTTTCCATTGAGTATTACTCAAAAAGTATCTGAAAGTTTAAGATTTAAACTTGGCAGCCCTGTAATCCTCCCAAGGGAGGAAATTCAGGGGAATTTAAAGAAAATTGGCTTAGCAATGTGTTTTGAATATAGGCAACAGAACATTTTCTATTTGGGTACAACGGCATCAATGAAACTTGAGTCAGTGGAAGTCTTGTCGGATGCCATTTAGAAGGTTGTCAGCGTTAAGGGAGGTGTTAGAAGAATACCAGTTGGAACAGAGAACCGCTTTCAGGAAAGACTCTGTTTCTTTCCATTTCCTGCCAGAGATAAATGAGTATCAAATATAGGAAACAGTAAAGTCATTTCAGCAAAGAAAAACCAATCCACCATTCGAGGCATCATATATTGTGGTTATTGCTGCTGGTATTTTGCCCACTCTGATGCATTCAAAGCATGACGGCAAATTCTGTGACACTTTGCCACTCCTCCCACACTCCTGGGTCCAAGTGGGCTTGACCCTGCTACAACCAAGTGGGGGTTATATGAGGTGACTTTTGCAGCCACATCATAGAAGTTTGGAAGTTCCACATTGTTCGCTGTGACACTTGCTGTGGAGCTCTGAGCTTCTGTTCCATCACCCAGCCTGCCTTGAGGCCACTGTGTTGAAGAGCATGGTCACGTGACTGGCTGAAACTACCAACTAGAACTAGAGACTTCCTGTGCTCCAATTCAGTCCTCCCACTGCTAACTGTGCAACTCCATGTCTCCGTGCTTCTGTGTCCTCTGATTCTGTAAACTTGTGAGAAATATCAGGCAAGGGCACCTCACCTGTCCTCACTCCTGTGCTTTTCACAGTTATTCAGATAATCAAACATGATGACATTTGTTAAGTAATTGCTATCAAAAAATGTTAAATACCAGTGAAAAATAGGCACCATGGAAATGTCTGTTAAATAAAACATGGGTGTCCTTTGGGATGTGCCTCTAAGGGGTAGAAGCATATTGCACTCAATTCCGTTTGGAATCGAACCCTTTGCACTTTGCATTGCAGGGAACAGACCCTCCTGGCAGCAACAGAAGAGATGTTAAAACTCTGATCTGGAGCTATTCAGCTTAAAAAGCAGGAGTGTTTCCAAAATATCTCCTTTGCTTGTGTTTCCCTTCCTACATCGCTGATGTTTGCAATGTTCACCTCATAAAACCAGGTATTTCCCTGCTCATGTCCTTAAGATATTTGCCCTTGTAAAATCTACAAGTCCAAAATAGTTAGCAGCATATACTCCCATCCCCCAGCTGGCCTCACCCTCTCAGGGATTTGGTTATAAAAATGAATGAAATCATCATTCCTGTTTACCAAATAATCCCAATGTTGAAATAAGAAAGGAAGGGGGTGGACAACTTACATTTAAGAGAAAATGAAGCTATGTGGGTACTGAAATACCTAACTAGGTATCTCACAGGGTATATTAGTGGCTGACATATCACAGTCTGGTTGTCTTTAATTGCCTTTCAATTTTTAAATGAAAACAAAGAAAAAGAGAATCTACAACTTGCTGAAGCTCAGTGAAGAGGTAGCTCAGGTAGCTAATGTACAAATGTAGACATCTTTGGAAACATCACATTGGCTGGCGACCTGCCAGTGTATAGTGCTTCCCATGTTTTGCCCTGGAAGCCACTTTCCCAGGCTCCCTTTCTCTTTGGCTCTCAGGTAGATTTAGCCAACAGGGAGGCTCTGATAGGAGACTAGAGAGCGAGTGTTGGGAGAAGTTCAGAGTGTCTCTCGCCCTCTGTATATGCTTCAAACTACATCTCCGGCAATAGCTGTCTCCTCTAGAATTCACCTTTCACTGGGGAGACCTGGCTGTGCCATGACTTCCGGTGGAAACACCAAAGTTCTGGCCCTGGTGACACCTTTTCCTTCCACCAACCTTAGAGGGGGCAGCTGCTTCTCACTATTACTAATATCTGAATTATGTCACTATCTCTTCTATGACAATTTACCTCCCCCGTATCTAACATATCCCTCTGTTAAATTCTTTATGATATTCCTAAAATAACTTCATTTTCTCTGCCTTAAAACTCATAGATGCATCCTAAGTAGTTCATTTTTTTAATTTTTATGATCTAAAATATTTAAAATATAATTGACAACCTTCTGTAAACAAACTATGTGATTTGTTTGAGTGTTATGACATTCAGGTTGTTATTTGACCATATTTTTATGTACATATGAACAGTTTCAGCTTTTATTTAGTGCACATTGGAATCGAGTTCCTTAAAATAGCAACGGTTCACATGAATCCTAATTCATTGCATTCACGTTCCCATGGACTCCTCACTGTCCAGTCCCTGTCACTGTCACAACAGCTGCTCAGTATGTCAGACTTAGGCAGGGCACTTATCACCCAAATGTTAAAGCTTCTCTCATCGCCATGGTCTAGCAGATAATCTTTACACTGATGACGCTTTCCCTCAAGTGACATCCTTACTGACCCTCACATTAGCTAGACCCGGCTGCAATTGTTCTCCATCAGCCATCTTACTTGCTTGCGTGAGATCTATTCAGAATTTGTGTTCAGTTCCATCAGTGATGTCGTTGAACCCCCGGGGATCCGTGCCTCCGCGGAGGTGACATCCCACAGTCGAAGCTGGCTGTTTGCACGGCGGCTTTATTGCAGCTGCAGACTTAGCACATATGAAAAGGTTTTCTGTGCTCACTTTCTGGCTACGGCAGATTGCATCACCAGGAATTCCTGTCCTCTAACTAACACATGGTGACCAACATGCCTTAATAAGCATTTGCCTTTTTATTTTCAGGTCAATAACGTAATGCTTTCTGTTCATTATGAAAACAGAGGATTTTTCCAAGTCTTTTTTTTGAAACTAGGAAATACATAAAATAATAATTCCGATGTTCTGACTCCGCTATGTCCTCTGTGCAGGTAGTCAGCCAGCTTAACTTAGGATGAACGATCAGGCAATGTCTGTCTTTCAATAAGGCAGTTTCCAAAGCACAGCTTCTGGCAATGGAGACTGTTGTTGGGGGAAGGGAGTTGTGTGTCCTTCCATGACATAGACACTCTGGGAAGGGCAGGATATTGGCCCCATGCAAAGTCAAGGACGGCATCCTCTCAGCAAGGAGGAAGTCAGGAGCCCGAAGTTCAGAGTTAACACACTTGGGCTGAAAACACTGACACTGGGAATGAGAGACACAGATGTACAAACAGGATGAGGGAGAGGAGCCGAGTCCAGTCCCCAGGCCACATCAGAACCACAACAGCCCCAGTTGGAGGGAGACCGAGGAGATGTAGAGGAAACTTGTAGGTCACAAACAGGGCCTAGAGGGATCTGACCTCAGCGCTGCCTCAGAGGGGCTCCTTCTTCACCTGGGTTTCTCCTTGTTTTTGGATTATCCTGTTGCTTTAAAAGTATTTCTAAATTGTGAGAAGTTTCCGAGGAGTAGGAGGTCCATGGCTGCTATGAAATGCCTTAAAAGTCTCAGGATGTCTGCTGGCATTCACAATACTCTGTGTTCATCCCTTGTTCAAAGGGCCTTTTTCCACATGATGGTAAATAGTAATTTCAATGGGTTTTCTCTACAGACAAATGACTTGCACAACTTGAGAGTCTCTCTCCATTTCAAAAAAACATTTTGTTGCTCTCTCTGAAGTCCAAGTGAGTACTTTTAAGTCAACCTACACAGTTAGCAAAGAGGCACCTGGGACCAGTTTACAGGTCATTAGAACCAAAGGTTTTTCCATATCTGCCCCTGAATGACTTTTTTTAATTGAATTCTTTATTGGTACAATTTATATACATCTCACAATCACGTATGACATTGGGGAATTTGTACCAGTATATGACACAAGTTAATTCTCATTTTTACCCATATCCCTAACCACCCACACCTCCCCACCCCCTTTATACATGCTCTTTTATTTTCTTTCTGTATCATATTTATTCCTTCCCCTCATTACGTTCCCACACCAAAGTTCCTATGGAAATTTCCCACTCTATAAAAGCTGTCATACTTTCTAGAGCTCATTTGCATCTACAGATGTTCATGTCAAAGAGAAGATCTGGAATTTGTCTATCTGTGATCTATTGATTTCACTTATTAGTATATCCTCCAGGTGTCTCCATTTGCACCTAAATGGATCGATCTTGTCATTCTTTATGGCAGAGTAATACTCCATTGCATTAAAAAAAAAAACCACAACTTCTTTATCCACTCTCCAGTTGATGGGCATTTGGGTTGTTTCCAAGACTGAGCTATAACGAACTGAGCTGCAATGAACAAGGGTGTACATCTGTCTTTCCAATGTGAGTTTTTAAATTCTTTTGGGTATATTCCTAGCAGGGGGATAGCAGGGTCAAATGGGACCCCTAGGCCTAGTTTTCTAAGAAATCTCCCCACAGATCTCCACAATGGTGGCACAAGTCTGCAATCCTACCAACGATGGAGAAGGGTTCCTTTCTCCCCACAGCCATGCCAGCATTTATTGGTTGATTTTGTGACAGTGGCCATTCTTTGTGGAGTGAGGTGAAATCTCAGTGTTGTTTTCATTTGCATCTCTCGAATGACCAGTGATGTTGAACATTTCTTCGTATGCTTCTTGCCTGCTTTGCCTTCTTCCTCTGAGAAGTGTCTGTTCATTTCAGATGCCCATTTTTGAAGTGGGTCTTTAAACAGGGGAGGCTGATCTGTTTGAGTTCTTTATACATTGTAGATAATAGCCCTTTGTCTGATGAACAGTTAGTAAAGATTATTTTCCATGTTGTTGGTTGTCTTTTAGCAGTGCCAGTGACTTCTTTTGCTGTGCAGAAGTTTCTCAGTAGGATCAGATCCCATTTGTTGAGTCTTTCTGCTAGTTCTTGTGCTATAGAGGTTTTATTCATAAAGTCTCTGCCTAAGCCAATGTCTCCAAGAGTTTTCCAAGCCTGTTTACCAGCAGGTTTATTGTTTCTGTTTTAATATTTAAGTCTCATATCCATTGTGAGTTTAGTTTTTTGCATGGTGAAAGAGATAGGTCTAGCTTTAGCTTTTGGCAAGTTAAAGCCCAGTTTTTCCAGCAACATTTGTTAAAGAGGCTGTCTTTCTTCCATTGGGGATGTTTGCCTCCTTTGTCAAAGATAAGGTGGCTTAGTGTATCCAGAGTTGTTTCTGGGTCTTCTAATCTATTCCACTGGTCCTCGGATCTGTTACTTTGCCAGTACCATACAGTTTTTATCACAGAGGCTTTATAGTAGAGTTTTAAATTGGGGATTGTAATACCCCCTGCCATGTCGTGGTTGCTTAGAATTGCTTTTGCTATTCTAGGTTTCTTGTGTTTCCAGTTGAATTTTTGTATTATTTTCTCTAGCTCTGTGAAGTATACTGTTGGAATTTCAATTGGAATTGCATTGAATCTATATAGTAGTTGTGCAAGTATAGCCATTTTGACAATGTGGGTTCTTCCTACCCAGGAACAAGGATATCTTTCCACTTTCTGGTTTCCTTTTCTATCGCAGTTTTCAGAGTCTATAGTTTTCAGAGTAGAGGTCTTTCACTTCCTTTGTTAGGTTGATTCCTAGATATTTCATTTTTCTGGGTGCTACTATGAAAAGGATTGACTCCCCAGTTTCTCTTTCAGTGAGTCTGTTGTTTGTATAGACAAAGGCTGTTGATTTTTGAGCATTGACCCTGTATCCAGCAACACTACCAAATTTGGTAATTAAGTCTAGCCATCTTTTGGTTGAGTTTTTAGGATCCTCTTGATAGAGTATCATATCATCAGCAAATAATGACAGTTTAATTGAACCAGCCTTGCATCCCTGGGATAAATCCGACTTGATCAAGGTGTATGATTTTCTTGATAACTCTCTGTATTCTGTTTGCCAGTATTTTATTGAGGATTTTTGCATCAATGTTCATTAGAGAGATTGGCCTATAGTTTTCTTCTTTGGTGGGATCTTTCCCTGCCTTTGGAATCAAGGTGATGGTTGCTTCAAGAAATGATTTGGGGGCCGGAGGGTTGGCTCAGTGGTTCTGGAGCCTACCTCGCAAGCGCGAGGTCCTGAGTTCGATCCCCGGTAACCACATACAATGCTGGGCATGGAGACACACCCACTAATAATCAACACAGCATACTAAGATGCCGGACGTGGTGGCTCACGCCTGTAATCCCAGCACTCGGGAGGCAGAGACAGGAGGATTGCTGA
>PVIC010009706.1:0-37273 GCA_004025085.1 Thryonomys swinderianus
CTGCCCCCCACCCCCAGGCTGCAGAGCGCTACTTGTATTTCCCTGACTGGGCCATGGCACTCCTGATCATCCTCATCGTCGTGGCAACCCTGCCCATGCCCGTGGTCTTCATCCTGCGGCACTTCCGCCTGCTGTCTGATGGTTCCAACACCCTGTCGGTGTCCTACAAGAAGGGCCGCATGATGAAGGACATCTCCAACCTGGAAGAAAACGATGAGACTCGCTTCATCCTCAGCAAGGTGCCCAGCGAGGCCCCCTCCCCCATGCCCACGCACCGCTCCTATCTGGGGCCCGGCAGCACGTCCCCCCTGGAGACCGGCGGCAATCCCAACGGACGCTACGGAAGCGGCTACCTCCTGGCCACCACTCCCGAGTCGGAGCTGTGACCACGGCCCCTACCCTGCCCACTCCGCCCCACGCCCAGCCCGTCCACTTGTCCGGGCCCGGACTCTTCTCCGCGGTGGCCGCCAGACCCAGAGCAGGCCCTCTGCCGACGAGGAGAGGCTCCACCCTCCCTCACGCCCTGCCCTGTCCCAGCAGACTCTAATCTCTACCACGGACCATTCTGTCTCCCAACCCGGGACCCCCCCACCTGGCTCTCAGAGTCTCTCACCAGTGGCAGCCATGTAAGCGGAGCCATCCAGAAGCCCCGACCCCCGGGATAGCAGGACTCCAAGAGGCCGTTTGGGAGTCCGTCCACCCTCCTCTCGCCCTGTGCCCTGCCGCCTGCAGTCCAGGTCTGCGAGGGTCTGCCTGAGCTGCCACGTAGCCGTGGCGAGAGGCTGTGGGCCGAGAGCTGCCTAGGGGGACTCTGGCGGACTGCTTCAAGCTGGGGATGGGAACACATATGCCAGGAGTGTGTAGAAGCTTCCGAATCCTGTTTCGTGAGGTAGGTGCTGCCCTCCAGTTTGAGCGCGGACTCTGGCAGCAAAGGGTATCCCTAGCGGGTGGACTGTTGGATGTCCTCAACTCTCCCTGGAGAGAGTGCGGTGTGCTCTTCAGCCTGCCAGAGCCTCCCCACCTCAATTAGGGATTAGCCAGGCCCAGCCCCGCCCCCCCCCATTGACCTGGGGCTGAGGGTGGCAGCCTCAGCCTTTCTCCCCCCAGCCAGCAGGGGGCAGTGCAAAGCGAGGCTTCCAGAGCACAGCTTGATTTTTCTCAGCACAGTTGAGATAGATGGTTGGAGCACAATTGTGAAGCACACTCTGGCTCCCCTTCCCTGGGGCCCAGTTTTCTTTCTAGTGGCAGCTTCTCCCCCGGAATGGGGCCCCTGGAATTCAGCAGCTCGTCCCCTGGAAGCTTCATTCCTGAGGAAAGGACGGGTAATTTCACTGTCCCTTTGGGCCACCACTCCCTCCCCTTGTCTCCCAAGCACTGTGTGAAACATCACGCGCAGAGGCCTCGGAAACCTCCCCCACGCTTCTCTGGTCCATGGCAAACAGTGGCACAGACAGTGCTGTGGACACCGGAGTTTGCCAGGGACAAGGCGGAGGCCCAGCCTCCCAGGGAGTGCTGCAGCTGGCGCGGCAGCCCTGCCGCTCGCTGGTACCTTCTGGGGGCCTCCCCTGGAAGGTGGGTCGCTCTGGGAGTGCAGCCTGTGAGGATTAGACCCTGAACCAAGGTCTAAGAGAGAGAGGTGAACGGGTAGATGGATGAACGCATGGACAAACAAGTGGACTGGTGGATGCAAAGCCTAGAGGAAGACTGGCTCCGTTTGTGAGAGATGAGAGCGGAGCAGACCGTTCCACAGATCTAGGTCTGGGCATCTGCACAGTGGGTTCTGAGCTACTTCTGTAGCCCGAATGCTCTCGGTCCTGGCAAGGGCAGACTAGGCCCAGGCCCTCCCTGGTATTTCTGGACTCCCCCTCCCCACCGTCCACCATCTCCTTTACTCATCCCTCCCCTACGTCTTCTCTCACGTCCAGCCCTCTCAGCCCCACCTGTCCTTCCTGAGTATTTGAGGGGAAAGGGAGATCGCCCCACCCATCTCTCCCCAGAGAGGCCCCTCACCTGCCAACACCCCACCTGGCTCCATGCCTAGTCCCAAGCAGAATTAGCAACAGGAAGAACAAGGCCCCAGGAGCCGCTCCACTATCTATACACTCCTATATATGCTATTTCTAGTGTACATTCAATCTGTACATGTGGGTGTAAATGCTGTGAAATGACAAACCCAATATTATACTGTGGCTGGTGGACTATTTTCATCCTCAGTGCTGTACAGATCTATTTTCATTGTATATTTGATATATTTTTAATTCTTTAGCATGGCTGGGCCAGGCCCAGCCTGCGGGCCTGCAGGAGGGGCCGAGCTGGGCTGGCTGCTTGTCGTGGGCTCGGTAGTGCTTGTCATAGCCATTACTGTCAGTCCAGCTCTGTCCTAGCTGTGTCTTTGTTGTGTGTTAGGCATAGGGCCCAGAGCTTGAGGCATGTGTGTGCGTGCGTGTATGTGCGTGTGTGCGTGTGTTGCACATCTGTGGGTGTGGTGTGGGTGTAGGCAGGGTGCTGATTTGTGATCCCAGTGTTCACCACCTCCCGGAAACCGCGCTGCCTCCTGCCTTTCCTCTCCTCCAGCTCTGTGGCGAGGCCTCAGGCCGACATCCTGGAAGCCCCAGCTGCACGGCAAGGCAGGTGTTTTTTGCTGGTGACTTGTTGCCTTCATGTCTCTGGTGGGAAGGAGGGCCTTGGGGAAAAGCCCTAAATTTATTATCCAATCAACTTCTTGCTCTTTCTACTGGAGTCACAAGTTCCTCTGCAGGAAAAGTCTGGATTTCTTGGCACCGTGAGACCTCAAGAAGGTATCTCACAGTGCTTCTGTCCTTGGGTTGTTACTCAGAAAGGAACGGCTGCCTCGACTGTGCTCCTGACACCTCAGTTTACTCCACACAGGAGTCGGGGCAGGGAGGGGCGCCTGACAGGATGAGATCCCACTGCAGCTTCCCTGGGGAAGCAGGAGGTGGCCAGAGAGGGGCAGCCCCCGGGTTCCTGTTTGGGGTCTCCCCCTCCACTGGCTTTGGTGCTGTCCATGCAGTGGCCACCAGGAGTCAGGGGCTCCAGGGCGGTAGCCGCTGAGTTGGGGCAGGGCAGGGGCATGCCTGTCAGAGGCCCTGGCCCCGCCCCTCCCCAGCCCCCAATCACCAGCTTCTTGCTCAGGGAGCCTTCCGCCCTGTCCTCTGAGGCAATTCGAAGCTGAAGGCACAGATGGGGGGAGGGGGGCGTGTGAGGCGAGGCAGGTTAGGTTGGCTTCTGCCCTCCAGCAATAACTGCAGGGACCGCTGCTTTGTTAGTGCCAGGAGGAGTCCTCCTGAGTGAGCCCGCGTGGGCCGTGGGGCTGGGGCAGGGAGGCCTGCAGCAGTGTTACGGGCAGGGCCGCCCCTCCGCCCTTCCTCGCAGCCGCACCCTCCCCACCAGAGGGTCCCTACTGAAGAAGAAGCGAGACCGAACGAGTGGTCAAGCCCCCGACTCCCGGGAACCTGGTGTACCCTAGGTGCCTGCACTAGCTCCCCATCAAGAGGGGGCTGCTGTCCCCCTCCCTGGAGAGCAGTGACTGGGGCTGGGGGTAAGGGCAAGGCCCTTTCTCTCCGAAAGGCCTGCTTTGTACAGACCCAAGCACACACAGCGGGCAATCACTTTGTGTCCTGGCACAAGTTCAGAACTGAACTGTTCAAGTCCTTGCACCCCATGGCTTGTCAGAGCCTGGGTCAGGACCACTGAGCCCAGAGGAAGGAGTGAGGTATCGTCACCCCAGGACCCTTTCTCTCCCCTTACCCTGGTACAATAAAGTGTCTATTCTTACCAAGTCCTTTTTGCCTTTCTTATCTGCTCTCGGGGCCATGGAGAGGGATGGGAGAAGCCAAAGATCCAGAGAGCAGCTCGGGGCACAAGCTTGGGCGGGAGGGGTGCACAGTGTTCCTGCAGGTTCTGCACCCTAGGTGCCTGCACTAGCTCCCCATCAAGAGGGGGCTGCCTGAGAAGTTTGGGGAGGGACATACTTATTTCCTAAGAACTGCTCTAGGTATCAACACTGCACACACTCGTGATGGTCCTTACTGGATTCAGCTCCATGCGTTTGACATCCTGTGATCTTAAACACAGTTCTTGCAGCGAGAGGCTTGTGGTGCGGACTTTCCTGGAGGAGGAGAAAGAAGCTCCATTTTGTAACGGATGGCTTTTAGTGACCTCTTGCAGGGGACGTTTCTGACCTGCCAGACTGCTAGGGGAAGCATACTTGTCAACTCGCGAGAGGATGGGGGACTCACCTCAGGAAGGGGAGGGGAGGGAAGCCAGGTGCTGAGGAGGTGGACTGGCTGGGAACAAGCCACGGCCTAAGTCCTAAAGGCCATTCAGAAACTTTTATGGAAGGGAAAGATGAATTGCCGGATGTGACATCACTTAGTGTTTCAAATTTCTATCACAGCTATTGAATTACGAAGCACACACTGTAAAGAAGGGGATGAGCGGGGGGCAGGGGAGGTCTTTCTTCCTGCCTTCCTTAAGATGTCTGCTTCCTACTGAGGGGATGGCTTACGCTCATCCTACCTGACTCCAGTCTGGATATTTTGTGATCTCAGACATCGAGCCCAGGTCCCTAAAGGAACCTTCCATTTTCTTCCCCTGCTACAGAAAGTGTTGTTCCAGGAACAACCGCTAGGTGGCGGGAAAAGCTTTCTGTCCAGCGTTTAGCCCGAAGGCTCTGCGTTCTGTGGTTTACTACTCTGTGGGTTAGTTTATTCATTGAACATTTATTAAGCACTCAACATGAACAGGCTCCATACCAGCCATAGTACATAACGAAACGTAAATCAGTCCCCCATTATCCTAGGTTTTGCCAAGGGGGAAGCCTAACCCATGACTCCCAAATTTGCCCACATCTTTTGCAAGCATTGGAGGTGCTGGAAAAGTCATTCCTTGTACAGATGATCAGTCTTGTGGCTGTAGGTCACGCTTTTGGTTGAAATGCCAAAATGAGCACAGAGATCCACAAAGAGACAGTGTAACACAGGAGTGCAGGGGAGCTTGGAAATCTACTCCCGAGTTCAAGTTCCATTTTTTTTTTTTTTTTTTTGAGACAGGGTCTCGCTTTATAGTTCAGGCTTGCCCTCAGCTCACTATATAGCCCAGGCAAACCTCGAAGTCAGCAGTCCTCCTGCCTCTGCCTCCCGAGTGCTGGGATTACAGGCGTGAGCCACCACGTCCGACACTGTGGTATGTGGTACTGATTGCTGGTGGGTGTGAGTTACCACGCCCAGCCTTGTATGTGGTTACCGGGATGGAACTCAGGACCTGGCGCTTGCAAGGCAGGCACCGGAACCACTGAGTTAAATCTCCGGCTCTCAAGTTCCATTTTGATGTGACCTCAGATACCCTGGGAGATCTTAAATTTCCTGCTCTGTAAAATAGAGATAACCGTTAGGTTGAATGAGATAATCCATGTTGGTCTATGTTGGTGGTTATCTCTGTGCTCCAAGTTAGCCCAAATCTTAATGGCTTAAAACAACCCTTTTATTACAGTGGTGTGGGTGAGGAATTTAGGCTGGGATTCCCAGCACAACCTTTGTGGTAGCAACTGAGGGCCCTTAGTGACATAAAGATGGCAGCTGACCTGACACAGGGTCCAGGGCAGCCCTGCCCACATTCACTCAGATGTCTACCACCTCAGTGAGAACGGCTAGAAGCCTGGGTTCAGGTGGAGCTGTCGGCCAGACTGGGCATCTACGAATTCCTTCCCCACATCTCAAGGTGCCCAGAGAGGCTGTGTTTGACACAGGAAGTTAAAGCTATCAGTTTCTTAAGAACTGGACCTGGAAAACGGCACAGTGTCACTTCTACTGCATTCCATGGGTCATAGCATATGCCCAGAATTAAGGGTGGTCTTAATTCCCCACTTGTAGATGGGGGGATTTATGGCTCCCTATGAAAGAGACAGAGCTAGGATGTTAGGGGTCTTCAGCACTGGCCACTGGCACCTTCACGGAAACTTTCTCCTCAGGGAAACTCAGCTTGGAAACGCAGAACTGGAACTCACAACTGGTCAGTCTGATGAGAAGGTGAATGGCCAGACGTGGGGCCTGGATAGGGGCAGGAAGGGAGATGGCAGTGTCCTTCAGGAGGACCCGTGAACTTCTGCTTCATCTCTGCCCTTGGGGACAGAAGGTGTGAGGCAGTTGTAATCGTGAGTCTGTCACCAACTTCAGTTCAGCCTCAGAACCTTGTGAACGTACATTTCCCAGTCTGTAATAGGAGGATGACAGTAGTGTCTCCCTGAAGAGATGCTCTAGAAATACACTCCTTCCTGTGGTACTTGTTGTATAGAATATTCACATGGGGGAAAAAAAGATGCTCATTAAATACTAGCCCCTTCTCTTAAGTGCTTGAGGCGTACTTCACTTTGGGGGACCCTTCTCCCATGCAATGAGCCAAACTATTTAGAAAACACAGACTAGACACTAGACCCCAAAGAAACTAGGGAAGAAGAAGAGGGAATGCCCCCTGGCAGGGAAGAGAGTACTCAGGTGTCTCACAGGTCCTGAACACTATCCTGTTCTCCCAACAGCCACATGATAGTCTCATTCAGCCCCAGCTATAGGAACACAGGCCAAGGCTAAAGGAGCCCAGAGATCACAGGTGACATTTTATTTTTTCGGTGTTTTTTTCTTTTTTTTTTTTGGAGGCTCAGAATTTTTAAAATATTTCTGTTATCAAGAAGTGAATCTTATTGAGTAAATGTCTCCCGTGACCAAAGAAAATAGCAGGAGTAATGCTATGTAACTTACAAAGCTAGGTTAGCAGGGGCCATGCCCTTCCCACACAGAGTTCTGGGAGCACTGGTTCTGGGGGGAACCAGCTGCTGTGCCAGAGGCCCACTGCCCACATCTGCCATGTGAGCGAGACTGTGTGGGTACTTAGCTTGATAGCTCCAGCTGAGGTCCCACCATGCCCCTTGAGCACACCATAGGGGACGTGTAGTCCCACTGAGCTTCAGATGTTGGGAGTCCTGGTTGACATCTGATCGCAGCCGCATGAGGAATCCTAAGCAAAAACCAACCCAATTACCCAACCATGCCCTTCCTAGCTTCCTGACCCATAAAATCCCGAGCAAAAGGAAACAATTCCTGAGAAAGCAGGTCAACAGGAACCAGAATATGAAACTGAAGGTTTTGGTCCAACCTCCTCATATACCAACTGGAGAAACTGAGGTTCCAAGAGAGGAAAGGATCTAATCAGAGTCCCTTCAACTGAGCAAAGGAAACTTGGGGCAAAGCCTGGGCTTCTTGGTTCTCAGACCAGCATGTCCTCTAGCTCTGCACAGTACTCACAGCAAGCCCCTCTCCTACCCTCGTCCTCCCTCCACTAAAACCATGTATTAAGCATGACTCAATTATCTAAGTGCTCAAGACCATGCTGCAAGCTGGGAAGGGGAAAAGAATCGATCAGGCAGCAGTCCCTGCCCTGTGAAGGCAGTCACAATGTGACTGGGAGTGTCCTGTCCCCAGGCACAGCCACGGGTGCCAGGCACACTGGTTTAGTGGGAAGAAGCCTAGGAGATGGGGAGGAGACAACAATTGTCATTCGACAAGAAACAGTGACTAAGATCACTCTGTGCCAAGAGCAGTCAGACGTGGAACAGGATTCCACAAGGGTCTGTCCTTAGGCCCCCTTGATCTGAGCCGGCTGCATGCTGGGTCTTTCCCTTCTTCCCAGGGCTGACCCAGGTAGGGAGGGGTCCCTGGACTTTGTAAGCCCCCAAAAGGCACCCAGATTTGGTCAACCTCTCCAGATGGTTGATCAGTCCCCTTGTCCCAGGGCACCGCTAGAAGGGACTGGGCCCAGGATTAATTAACTTGTCTAATGGAATGAACTATTTTTGCTGGAATTTAGCCTTGGTGGAAGGAATCTGGCTTTTCTAGATGGAGAAATATTTAGTGCCAAGGAATCTTACCAGCCGGGCCCAGAGCTAACATGTATGTAGGGGGAGGGGAAGTCTTTGGGCCCAGGCTGGTCCTCCGGCCCAGCAGGTTTGGACAAGGAGGCCTTTGGGAGGTTCACTGAGCTGGCCCTGGTCCTGTGAGTCCCATGAACATGTGTAGTCTCTCTCACATAGGCACACACACATGCGCACATGTGCACATGCACCTGTTCTGTTGCTGGCCCAAACCCAACGGTGGCTTCAACTTCCAGGTTCACTGATGCTGAGGCCTGAGATCTCTCCACTGGAACGTGCCTGTGAGCTGGCACCCAAGTTTCTTCCGGGCCTCAGACTCCAAAGCTGTGGTGTATGAGGCCCTAAGTCCTGCCTGGCCTGAGCTTGTGGTGTAAGCCCTTCAGATTCCTTCACTTTAAGGGCTGGGCTGACAAAGGCTAGCTTCCAAGGACCCCGAAGCTTCAAGTGCAATTTCAGTGGGATTTCCACAGCACAGCAGTCTGCCTTCAGCCCTCACCGGAGCCATTCTCTCTGGCCTCCACAGGCCTGGGTCTCTCTGGGCTGTCCTCTAAGGCTCCGTTCTCCCGCAGCTGTCTTGGGAAGGTGCTCATCGTTGATTTGGAAGCTGGGAGTCTCTGCAGGTCGCCTGGAGGTGGACAGAAGTTAAAACAAGCCGATGCACAGTTCCCCAGCCTTCTCTTACCCAACCTTTTCTTCTCCCGCTATGAGGGGAAAGGGCCCCACCCCCTCCCTGCCCAGTGATATGCTTGATAAGTAATTCTATTAGTTATGCTGAGAGGGAAAAGGGAACGCTGGAAAAGGACGCTGACTTCTCAGCCTGGACCTGCAGGAGGGCTTGGGCCCTAGCAGAGCTGGAATACCCGAAGGGGAAGTGAGGACACCTATGGATATGGCCATACCTTGGCAACCATGAAGCCAGCTCTTTGACATGGAGCTCCTCAGAACAAGAAAGGCCAAAAGAAGGAAGGCGAAGAGAAGATGAGATAGTTCCTGTAACCCCAAAGAGGCTGAGCCCACACAAAGTTCCCAGTGAAAAAAAAATGAAGTGATTTTAGGTTCTTGGCCTCAGCATTCCAGGGAGGAAAGAGAAGAGAGGAAGATGGAAGAAATTCGAGGAAGTAGGGTTTTCCAACTGTGGCAGCTCATTTTCAAGTCCATGGAGAAGTAGAAAAGGGAGACAGAGACCTGGATGGGAATATTAGATAGGACTCTGGAATCCACAGGATGCCCAAGACCAGTTGCCCTCCCTGGCCAGCAATACCACAACCAGCTGGACTTTGCATTCACCCTTCAGGGTCAGCTGAGAGAAGGGCCAGGCTGTTCTGTCACCACCAGGGGGCAGCACACTCCGGCCCACAGTAGGTTGGCACCCAGGCAGGCAGGGAGTCTCCTCTCTCCCCCAATGGTTCTGGGGAACAGCGTGACTGCGCGCACACACTGACGTGAAGACGACCCTATGACGCCAAAAGGAGTACACTGACTCTCCCAGAAAAGCCCCCAAAGGCCCAGGGAGCAGGTTAATCCAGAGCTCTAGAACAAAGCTGCTCTGGAAATGGTGAGGCCTTCTCTGGAGGCCTGGGGCCTCAGCGAGCCAGAGGCCTCCTCTGAGAGCACCCTTACCTGGCTGCCTGTTTTCCTCGGCTCCTCCTGGGCTGCCCTGTGCCTGCTCCTGAGTCCCCATCTCCCAGCCTCCCTCCCGGCCTCCTTTTTCCCTGGCATCTTTCTCCTTCTGCCATCTTCCCAGGGGCTGATTGCCAGCCCCCAGCTCTGCAGAATGGACACACCGACAGGCAGAGGTTTCCTGGGGAGGGAGGTGCTGTTTTATTCCAGGGTTTGTCTGATCCCCAGAACAGCTTCTGGTAGATGGTAGGTGTTCAATAAATATTTGCTGAATGAACAAACGAATCAGAAGTGGGAGGCTGTAATGGATTTTCTTTCTCTTTACCCATTCCACCTCCATCAACTGGTCCCTTTTCTCAGACTGATCGAGGTCAGTCAGCCTGGAAAGCAGAGGGAAGACTCCAAAGGGCTTGGAAGGACACAGTCCAGAGAGGACTTTACGGCTGTCATTACAGTCAATTTACTCCCCCCCCCCGTGGTTCACCCCTCTGCACTCCAGTTCTGGTCAGTTATGGCTTCTCTTCCCTGTCACAGTGGGATATTTCTTTCCGCTGCAGCAAAATTAAAGTTGGTTAAAACCTGAAGCATAGGCCGAAGAGGTGGGAGCAGGGTCCAAGGAAGGAGTGGGGAGCCGGGAACAAAGATCGTGCTAGCAAATGTGTGTATCTGACTACAGCCCAGGGTGGTACATACGTGTTATCATCAAAGGTCATCATCATTTTGGTTATCTGACATACCGAGACCTGCTGATGAAAATCTTTTGCATTTGCACCGGGTTTTTAACCTTTCCAGGGAGCACCTGCACCCCTTGTTTTTCTCACCGTAGCTAGTACTGCCCCATCTGGAAACCGGTTAGTACTCACGTGTTCAGGGCAAGTGTGTCGCCCACCTTGCATTTCTGCCCTCAAAACCACCATGTATCACCCACACATGAAGGCTGCCTGGAGCTGTTAAAAAAGAAAAGAAAAGAAAAGAGAATAGGAAGAAGGAAAATGAAAGGAAATGGGGAAAAGAACAAGGATCAAAGATGCAGAAGAGGTTCTGTACTTAAACACAAACAAACCAATGAATCTGGAAACTGCTCTTGGGACAGGGCCAGGAAGTCGGCTTGGCCTAATGTTCTGGGTCGGCCAGCTTCTCAGTCACTTAGCAAACAGGTTCTCAGAAGCAGGCACTGTGGGAGCTCTCAAGATGGAAAAGCGCAGCCTGGAAGGAGCTCAGGGTCAGGGAGGAGAGAAGGCAGAAGAACAGGCAAAGCCAAACTGCAGGGAGTGAATAACCACAGGTCCAGGGCTGGACACTTCGCGTGTGCCCTCTAGGGTAACTGTAAGGCAGACTCTAATCTAGTAACCATTTGGGGAAGTACTCAACACCGAAAACACACTCCTCCATGAACAACGCCGGGCCTACGGCTCCCCCACCCCCACCTACAAGAGAAGCCACTACCCTGTTCTAAGATGGGGGCTGAGGTAACTGTGACAGAAGCCATAGTATCACGATCACCGGCCTCCAGGGAGCGGGACGGGGACACGGAGGCCCCAACATCGTGTCTGGGGCAGCCTCCTCCTCGAGACATCTTTTCACTCCCTTTCCTGTGGACCTCCTGCCAGCCGCATTGAAACGGCAACAACGCGACTGGCGCGACAGAAAAGGGGATAAAGGCTCTGCGAGAAGAGGCAGGCGAGGTTAGAGGTCAGGGGTCGAGAGCGCTAGGATGTCACCCTGGCTGCAGTGGGAGGAGCCGCAGGCTCGGAGGAGGCGGGAGCCGGGCCGGGAAGGACGCTGGCGGAGGCGCGCAGGGGCGCGCGCTGCGCTGGGCACTGGCGGCGAGGGGGTTACGCGCCTCGGTTGGGCTGTGCGGCGCAGAGGAAGGCTGAGCTCGCCCGTTCGGGCCTTGCAGCGTTCGGGGTCGTCTCCGCGCCCCGCCCCGCCCACCCCGCCCCGCACAGGGCGCGCCCAGGCCAGGCGGAGCTCCGAGAAACAGGCGCCACCGGAGCGCAGTGTCCGCTGCCATCGCCGGAGGGAGACGCAGAGCTCAGGCGCCCTCCCGCCGGCCACCTCGCGCCCGACCCCCGCCGCCAGGGAGGGCCGGCTCCCCGCCAGCCCAGAGATGTGCAGACGCGTAGATGGCGCGGCTCCCAGCGCCGCCAGATCGCAGGAGCCCGGCGCCGGGGCGCTGCGCTGAGGCTTCCGCTCGGCGCGCCCCAGGAAGCCTGCAGGTGTCCTTGGCCGCTCCGCCGCCGCCCGGGAACTCCTTCGCCAGCCCCTAGAGCGCAGCTCCCGGAGCAGCCCCGCCCTCCCCACTGGGCGCCGAGCTGGACGCCCCGTCTGGGCCCCCCCGCCCCGGCGCGGCCCCCGCACCGCGGCGCCCAGCCGGCGCAGCTGCCACCCGCGGACGCAGGACCGAGGCTCGCTCCTGCGGGCGCGCCGGTGCTCCTGCCGCTGCCTCGCCCGGCGCAGCCCCCGCCCGCCGGTCAGCCCAGCCCCGCCCGCCCTCCGTGCCCAGCGCTGGATTTATGAATGGGGGGAAGAGGCCACATGCCGGCGCCGCCTCGGGTTGACCGATCGCAGCCCGGGCCCTGGAAGCTCCGGCAGCCGTGAGAGCGTCGGCCCTGTCTCAGCAGCCGTTCGGAGGACTTGTTGCTGCGGTGCTGCCGCCACTACCGCGGGGAGACCGGCTGCTCCGTGTCGGCGCGCACCGGGAGCCGGAGGGTGGCCCTCGTGAGTGTGAGCGCGCGCGCGCGCCGGACCCTCGCGGCGCGCCAGGCTGTGCGCTTCTCCGCTTTCCAGGGGGCCGGGGGGGCGTGTCTCCGTCCCGGAGCGGCCCTGCGTCCCGTCCCAGCGGGAGAGCGCGGGTGCCAGCCCCTTCCTCCCCGGGCCCTTCGCTCGAGCCCCCGGCTCTTCTCCCCCTCCGGCCTCGCTCCCCGCCACTGCCTGCCCAAACCCAACCACCTGTGCACCGGAGGCACCCAACTCCTCCCGCTTCGCGCCCCGGGGGCGGGAGGGAAGGCAGGGGCAGGGCCGCACCGCAGAGGGGGCCGCCGCCGCCTCCTGCCTCCTCCCCGTCTCCTCCCCCTCCCCTGTCTGACGCTGCCTTCTCGGGAAGGGTGTTTGGAGGGCAGCGGCCGCCCCAAGCCGGAGCCCTGCAGCGCTTCTTATGATCAGCTCGGTGTGTGTCTCCTCCTACCGCGGGCGCAAGTCGGGGAACAAGCCTCCGTCCAAAACATGTCTGAAGGAGGAGATGGCCAAGGGCGAGGCGTCGGAGAAGATCATTATCAACGTGGGCGGCACGAGACATGAGACCTACCGCAGCACCCTGCGCACCCTACCGGGCACCCGCCTCGCCTGGCTGGCCGATCCCGACGGCGGGGGCCGGCCCGAGTCCGATGGCGGTGGCGCGGGCAGCAGCGGCAGCAGCGGTGGCGGGGGGTGCGAGTTCTTCTTCGATCGGCACCCGGGCGTCTTCGCCTACGTGCTCAACTACTACCGCACCGGCAAGCTGCACTGCCCCGCCGACGTGTGCGGGCCGCTCTTCGAGGAGGAGCTCACCTTCTGGGGCATCGACGAGACCGACGTGGAGCCCTGCTGCTGGATGACCTACCGGCAGCACCGCGACGCCGAGGAGGCCCTCGACATCTTTGAGAGCCCAGACGGGGGCGGCGGCGGCGCGGGGCCCAGCGACGAGGCCGGCGACGACGAGCGGGAGCTAGCCCTGCAGCGCCTGGGCCCCCACGAGGGAGGCGCCGGCCCTGGCTCGGGGTCCGGGGCCTGCCGAGGTTGGCAGCCCCGCATGTGGGCGCTCTTTGAGGACCCCTACTCCTCCCGGGCCGCCAGGGTGAGTGGCAGGAGCCGGGTCTCCTCCTCTCGGGTTTTGGAGAGCTGTGCGTTAGTAGTGGGTAAGGGCAGAGGGCAGGGAGGAGTGGATGAGTGACTCACCGCCGCGGTTGATCCTGCCTCCTCCCCGATCTCTGCGGGGCCCTCAGGGGAATGGCACACTCCCACCCCCTCCCCTGCACGTACCCCACCAGGAGATTGCACACACTTGACTTACTACTTGGACCGATCCCAGCTGCCTGCTTTGCCGCACCCCCCCCCACACACACACACACCAGGGGCCCTCAACTCAGCTCTTTCGGGCCTTATCTTCAGCTGCCTCCGCCCCAGCCCGCAGTCCTGCAGAGCTGGGACCAGGCCTTCTGCTGGACCGAGCCGGGAAACCAAACCCGATGCATTGTGTCAGATACTTCCTTGGCGAGCTCCCCTGTTTAAATACTGCCTGCGGTTCATTTTGCTAGCAACTGTTGTGTGTTAGAGGGGCCGAGAGGCTCCAGCATGCTCAGCTCAGGAAGGGCAGAACCGGACCAGAACCCAGGACCCCGTCCAAGCTGAGGAGAGCTTGCTTTCTTTAGGGAGCAGGTCGTGTCCCCAGGTTTCGGTGCCCCTGAATGGCCTGCTCTCAGCGAGGTGACAGGAGGATGAGGCAGAAAGGGTCTGCTGCTCTAGGCCTTTTTAGGCTTCCTGGTGATGAAACCAGATTTGTTGCCACTTTTCTTCCTGCAGCCGCACAAAGTGACTTCTCAGAAAGCTGTGGTTCAGGTTACTTCCCACAGTGGGGTGGGGGCAGGTTTATTATTTAGGCAAGATCTGGTTCCTCCAGACTACCCTTCCCTGCATTTCTTTCCATTCTCTTGACCCAGGTAGGTGGGAGGGGGTGGTCAGGGAGATAACAGTCCATTTATGCTTGGGCAGGTAAATCCTAAAGGATGGCTTTAGATTCTTTATAGAGAAAATCCCAGGGGCCGGTGTCGGATTTCATGACCACCACCTAAAGCCTGGCTGGGGAGAGAGGAAGAGAGCATGATGATTGGTTGGGTCTGAGGACTGTTTCTTGCCCTGGGTGCTGCTGGGTCTCACTGGCATCCCAAACTGTCATGTTGATGGGACTCAGGCCCTGCCCTCCCCGCAGCGCTCCTAGGGCTGGGCCTTGTTCTAGTAGTGGAAAGAAAAGTTCCACTTCCCCACTCAGAGAGGGCAGAGGATTGGGAATGGGTCTGTGGGGAGTGGCTTGCTGGGCTGGGGCTGCAGGCAGCCACTAAATAAGAAAAAGGTTTTTTTCAGGTCCCTCTTCACCTCTGCTGCTTTGGTTTCATTCTTTGCAACCTTGAAGCCAGCTCAGAAGGTGTGAGTGCTTTAGTGCCCATGCCTGGGTCTGCTGTGAGTTCCTGTGGCTGGCCATGTAGTTCACTAACCAGCTAGTGTTGGCTTTTGGCTGTCTGCACTAAAGGAGACAGACTTTTTCAACCTTTGGAGCTAGGGGGAGGCAGGTCTGGCTTGATAGAAAAGGGAAAGGGAGACAAGCCAGGGAGGTGGGTTTTGGGGCAATGGATAAGGAAGATGCGTCCTACTTAGGAGCATTCCGGGGCTCTGGGGACTTCACCTGCTCCGATTCTTCCCCCTGGGATTACAAGGGCCTATAGTCCCAGTGATGGCAAACCTTTCTGAGACAAGTGCCTAAACTTCAATCCAGAATCCACGTATTTATTGCAAAGTGCCAACAATGCAATTAAACCAGAGTCCTGGGGTTTTAATTTAGAAAAAGTAACTCATATATTGATACCTTTTTAAAAAAAAAAAAGAAAAGAAAAGAAAAAACAGTATCAGGTGTACCATAGGTTTGCCACCACTGAACTACCATAAAATGGGCCAGCTACAGCTTCTTTAAGTAAGCTTTGAGCCTGTTTTGCCCCTTGAAAAATTCCGAAGACCCAAGATCCTTTGCATTTTTGGTGTAATGAGCTAGCCTGAGCTTTTCAGCTGAGCTCTGAAGTTTGGGAGAAGGTAGGGTTAATTCTGTCATGCAAGCAGTGAAGAAGCAGCAGTCAGACATACTACATGTCTTGCCAGAGGCACTTAATGAAAAACAGCCCGCACACACCCCTAGCGTCCAGCCTTCAGGTTGTCAGTACTGACATGAGTAGCGATCTGCAGCCCTGGCCAGCATGCGTGCCAAATGACCTGCTTATGGCTAAGTAACACAGGCAAGGCAAGCCCGCAGCTGCTTCCTGACACACTGGTGGGAATACACAGTTCTTAAAAATTAATAACTGCTATTCATTGAGTACCCTGTACAAGTACTTTGCTATGCATATTTTAATCCTCCCAGTGAACTTAAAACAAGGCTGTTACCCCGTTTAACAGACGGAGGCTGTGGGCAGCCAAACAGCTGGCCTGAAATCACACACTGAGATAGTGGCTGGGCTTTGAATTGAAGCCAGAGCTCCCTGACTTCTCTACCCCTTTGCTCTTGCGATCACAACAGATTTTAGTCACTGGTTGAGGCTGTTTTCAGCATGGAGAGATAGTAAGCTTCTTGCTGTGGCCTGGAGGAGGTTCTGAGATTCTCCACCTTCTGTGGATGACATCAGAAAATGCAACAGTAGAGGGGAACGTCAGAAGGAGCTTGCTCTGTGGCTCCTCCAGGCCTGAGGCATGGTGCCATACAAAGAGCTCTGGGGAGCATTCTCCCCCCAGAGCCCTTTGCCCCCGGGTATGTGTGCACGATTTTCCTCATAGCCAGGACAGCCTGGAAGGGTCTGCAGCACTCAGTGAGGAGCTTGGAACATCCCCTGGAGGGACACATGGAGGCAGAAGATCAGCCCGCACACACCCCTAGCGTCCACGGTTCTCTTCACACACAGTAGCCCAGTCTTCTGAGTAGTGTGTTATGACGGGCAAAACAGACACAAATGGAAAGTGAGCCCAGCTGATGAGGAGAGCCTGTTGCCTAGCTACTGATCTGGCCAGCAGAGCTCCTCCTGGTCAGGCCCCAACCTGGCATGGTTACCCCTGCTCTGTGCCCTGTGGCTGGCCGCTGCTGGACTTCTGGGGACAGGCTTGGGGCTCGGCTGGTCTTGCCCCCACCTGCCTGCTGCCCTGGTCAGAGTGTGGGCTTCCCACGGTGGTTCCACAGCCTGAGGGGGACCCGTGGAACTTTGGAATCACCCAGCTATATGGTCATTTTTTCCCTACATTTCTAAGAGCAAACCAAGGCCTGATAATGACCCGAGGCTAACCCAGTACCCAGGGCGTTCGGGGATCAGACTGGTGTTAGCGGGGCTGTCAGCCCTGTTAAGAATTATAGTTCTCCCTGCACTGAAATGACTTCTACTTGGATTTTTCTTGAGGTGTTTCCCTTCTGAGTGGGGGAGGTGACCCCCAAGCTCTGCTCTACTCCAGGAAGGCATCTGAAGCTGGATTTTCACCTTCATCAGGCTGTGTGTCAGGTGCTTGGCCTGTGCTTTCTTCAGCTCCTCTGGCCTATGTGTAGCAGGGATTGTTAACTTCCATTTGTAGATCAGGAAACTGAGGCACAGAGAAGCTTGTCCTGGGGGCACAGCTAATGGTAGAATTAGGATCAAACTCAAGTCTAGGGAGTTCATTTTCTGTCCTGTACCACTGCCTTTCATGATTCCCACCCAGAAAGGGTCTCTGGCTTCTGGAAGGCTCTGGGTGGCACTTACTGGAGATCTTCGCCCTCTACTCTCCTCTTGAACTTTTACCCCTCATTCCTAGAATTGCTGGAATCTGGCCCCAGGGGTTTTCATGAGGTTTAAGAAGTGAGGCATGGTAAGGAGGAATTGCTAAGCTTCCCCTGGACCAGGGACAGGACAAAAACTGAGGCCTACTAGAAAGAAACCCAGGTTTGTTCCCGCCTACCTCCTTCTGAAGATCCCTCGGCTTCTCTGGCGTAGGCTAGGGACCCACTACTTGTCCTCAGAAAGGGCTTGGGAATGAGGGTTGGCAGTCACTGATGCTGTACGCTCTGACAGGGTGACAAAAGCTTGAGCTCGGGAGGACAGTGCCTGCCCTAGCCAGGCAGCCCTTCCTATTTTCTGAGGAACAGGAGAGGCCAGGCAAAGGCTGTGTGCAGCCTCACTGCAGACTTTGTCTCTGGTTGCGTCCCCGTCTCCTCCTGGCTTTGTGGGGTTTATTTCTTTCCTGAACAGACTAACATTTGCCTCTGAACATGTTGTCTCTGGATGATGAGGTGTTTCTGTTTGTCACCATTTGGATTGGTGTGTGGAGTGGGGGAGGGGATAAAATAAACTTGCGCTATTTTGGAAAGTGGAGGAAAAAGCAGGCAGGAGCAGAGTTAGCAAGGAAGCTCCTGGGTTCTTCACCTCCAGAGGACTGTGCTGTGCTGGGTGACAGGCCCCAGGCACTCATGGTCTCCGCATGTCTGGACGCTGTCAGAGTGCCATAACCCGGGCCCAGCCCCCTGACAGCGTGTTCTTCAGACCCAGGAGTGGTCATTCAGCGCCTAGGAGGAGGCCCCACCCAGAGATAGGCTCGGCCTACCAAAGACAGCAGCTGAGGCTAGGGTCCCCTGCCTCGAGGTGTCCGTGGGCACACCTTTGCCACTTCTAGCCTCAGCCAGAGGGGCTGATGATCCCTCCTCCTGACAGGCTCCCCAGGTCCAGAGCCAGGACAGCAGTCACTTGGGTCCAATCTTTCAGGAAACATTCACTGACACTACATGACAGACATTATGCTGGGCTCTGGAGACACTAAAAATGAGTCAGAGGTGGTCTCTGCCCCTGAGGAGAGCCATGTCAGGTGGACAGGGCAATTAGGAGAAGAGAAATGACAACAATGATACTAGATCATGAGAGGTGTCACGGTAGCCAGAAAAAATAAAAAGCTCAATAGGAGCAAGAGGAAGGAGTAATAAGTTCTACCTTACATGGGATGGGGGAGAAGTTTGGCAAGAAAATAGCAGTTGAGCTGGGTAGGCCTTGTAAGATAATGACTTCGCTCCCTTAAATAATTTTTAGAAGGAGGCAGGTTATAAATAAATAGATAAATAAATTTTCAGTGTGGGTGGTATGAAGCCATGCAGCAGTAGGGAAAGGGGGAATCCAGGCCGAGCGACCAGTCCCACAGGGGCCCCGGATGGCCAGTAACCAGGAGTTCCTTTCCAATGACTAGGAGGCTCCTGGGTAGCCCAGTGGCCTCAAGAAAATTAGTGCGACTTGGCAGAGGGCAGGCAGACAGAGAAGCTGACTCTAGACCCTGGAGTCAGAGGGTCCTGGTCCAGCCTAAGAGGGTTGGGGCCAGGCTCACTCCTAGAAGAGGTAGGAGGGAATGGGGGCCATCCCTCAGCCTGGATCCGGGCCTCTGCGCAGTCCCCTGGGTGCCAAAGGACTGCTCAGGGACACCTCCCATGGTAGGCTCCCTCCTTCCCTGCTTACCTTCTGCTGCTCCCCTACCTTCCCAGCAGTGCTGGGCACTGGGAGGCTTGGCCCCTCCCCCAGCCCTGCAGATCTTCTGCAAGTCTTTGGCTGTGTTCTCAATTTTCCCTTCTCCTACACTTCAGCCTTAATATAGGTTTTTTGGGCATAGATCTCCTTATGTTTATCTGTCCATCTGTCTCCCTGGCCTTCCTTCCCTGGGCTCTTCTCCCCTAGCCTTAATGACTATTCAGCTTCCAGTGACTGGTGTCTGTCATCTCTCCCCTCGTCCAGCCTGTGTGATTCCGGAGACACTCCAGGCTCTGAGTTTCCCAGTATCACTTCTCTTAATCCTCACACAACCTAGAAAGTAGGTTCTGCTCACGTCCGCTCAAACATACCAAGTGGATTATGGCCTCAGGGCATTTGCACTGCCTGTTCGTATTTTCTCTGGAATTCTGACTGCCTGTGACTTTCTCTTTTACTGTCAGGTTTCTGTTCAGATGTCACCTTGTCGTTTTGTGGTCTAACTATCCTATGTGAAATAGTCCCCTCACCATACATCTTCTGTCTTTTATTTTATTTTATTTTTTTTGAGACAGGGTCTTGCTTTGTAGTTCAGGCTGGCTCTGAGCTCACTACGTAGCCCAGGCAAACCTGGAACTCAGCAATCCTCCTGTCTCTGCCTCCCGAGTGCTGGGATTACAGGCGTGAGCCACCACACCTGGCACTGTGGTATGTGGTATTGATTGCTGGTGGGCGTGAGTCTCCATGCCCAGCATTGTATGTGGTTACCGGGCATTGAACTCAGGACCTTGCGCTTGCGAGGCAGGCACCAGAACCACTGAGCTAACCCTCCGGCCCTTCTGTCTTTTCTTTTTTTTATCTATAACGCTTATGCCACCTGATATGCTATGTATTTTACTTGTATTTGTGAATAGTCTCCCTGCACAATAATGTAAGCTCTGATAGGGGTGTTTTAGTTTATCCTGCTGTCCCCAGAAGACTGTCTGGTACATACTAAGTACATCGTACTGAGTTTTCCATTTTATAAATGAAGATCATAAGGAGGCGAGGAGAGGCTAAGAAACTCATGCGAAGCCTCATAGATCGGGCCAAACTGAACCCAGAAGCATGTGACCTGACATCTCCCCCAGGACAGTCTTAGAGTGGGCTGGGGGAGGCAGTGGAAAACGGGCCTGACCCACTGAAACACCTGGGCTTTGGGAGATGGGCAGCTCCCTTGTATAACAGCACCCGCAGGAAGCTGCGTCCCCCATCCAGGGTGCCAGGGTGCTGGGACTGTTTCCTCTTCCTGCTCTGCTGCAGGCAGTGCCAGTTCACACCAGCAGTTTTCTGCCTGGGCAGTCGCAGAACTCCTGGCCTGTGTCTCATGCGGTGGGAAGAGCTGACAGCTTCAGCCATAAAAATTAGGGCAAGTCACTTCTTCCAGGCCTCAGTTTCTTCATCGGTAAACGCAGAAAGAGAGTTGAGCCGGGTGACCCACCGAGTGCTTCCTGTTTCAGAAAAGCCGCGATTCTGTGTGTGGCACGTGCCTTTGGAGCTGCTTGCAGGAGCCCCCCTTGAGTCCCCTGGCCTCAGCACTGCTGCCACTTTATTGGGACTTGCTGTGTGGACACTCATTTAGTCCCACAGAGATGGTGTAAGATGTGAGCTAGTGCCGCCCCTCTTACACACCGGGTACCGGCTGTGGGCTGGGTCAGGATGGGGACTCGTGTAGTCCATCCAGGCAGTTCTGTCAGCCCACGGTCCCCAGCTCTTTTCTGGGCTCGGTGTGATGGCACAGGGGCTGTGCAGGGGGCTGGACACCAGAGGCTCTGAAGGTGGCCCATAGTACTGGACACAAGTCTGCAGCTTGAGGCTCTGGCCAGCTTGCCAGCTGGAGGTGCTGCAGACAACCCCTCCCAGGTCCCCTTTTGCTCTAGGAAACCCTCAGTCAAGGGAATACCAGAAGAAAGCAGCATCCAAGCTCCCCAGGTGCCATCCCTGTCAGGGGAAAGGCCCCAGTACCAAACAGGTCCACCACTCAGGAGATAATCCAGCTTGGAGAATAATTCAGGAGAGAAAGGGATCACCGGGCCTTGAACTGGGGCTTGTAACCTGGGGACACACTTGAGACAGTTCTGTCTTTAGAAAAAATAGCAGAAGCAAGGAGAGACAGCATTAGTGAGGAGTTTGGGAGGAGCTTTATATCCTGGCCCTGAAGAGGCCTTTGCCTGCTGCAGAAGGAGCCCATGACGGGCAGCTGGGGACGGAAGCAGGTGCCTTGTCCCCGAGGGTAAGAGGAGCCCAGGCCACACCATCCCCTCCCTCTCTGCTCCCTTGCTTAACCCCTTGACAGCTCCTCCTGAACTTGTTTTTCCAGATCACTAATTAACCTCCCCCTCGCCTCCCAGGTGGACCAGCTCTCTTGGCTAACTGTCCTCAGAGACAGTGCGCTCAGCTTCCCATCCCTCCTGGTAGAGCTGGGGGGTGCTGTTCCCACCCCTTTCCACAGCCCCCGTGCTGCTCTAGTTAAGGGGTGGAGCCCAGATCACCATCACCACCGTGGCTACCTCAGGCAGGGGCTTTTACCAGCTTCCTGCTCATGGCCCTGGAAAGCTTATATTAGCCTGCATTGTCCGAGCAGCCCATTTCTCAGGGGAGGGAAATGGGTCCAGCAAGGGCGCTTGAATCTTACCTTTCCCAGGAAAAGCTCCAGGCCGAGGTGTAAAGTAGGGAGAGCGGCTGTGGTCCACCCCCCGCCACCTCCTGCCTTTTCTTCTCAAGCCGTTTCCGATCAGTCCGTCTGAGCTGAAGTGTAAGTAGAGGAACATGACGATGTGTGATGGGAGATTTGTCCCAAGTCCTAAGGGAGCACATCCTCAGCGACACAGGACCAGGGAGCTGACTGGGAACAGGCTTAATTGAGAGCTGGCATTCCTGGCTGAGCACAGACCCTACTCAGGGAGCCCTCAAGACAGAAGAGTATGGAGGGAAGGCACAGACTCTCTAAGAGTCAGCGATTTAAATCTGATTGTCACTCTTCTAGGTGTGTGACTTGAGATAAGTAACCCTTCTGACTCCCCGGTCCTTCTTCATCAAGTGGGATGAAGAAGCTCTTCTTCAGGTGCCTGCGAGGGTCAAAGGCAGTGGCACATAAGGAGCCTGACTGTGTCAGGCACACAAGAGGCAGCTGATGAGTGTCTGTGGCCCGAGTTCCTTCCTAAACTTGCTTCTGTTTCCAGAGCCCTGGAGGTGTGGCTTCTGCTTTATTTTCCCAGATGGCTTGTGTTCTGCGTGGGTGTTTTGTAGTCCGAATAACAGGTTCCCCTCTTCTCTTCCAGGGAAGAACAGGCTTGGGGTTGGCAAATGATCATGGGGTCACAAGTCCCCCTCGCCACCTATTTAGGCTCCACACTCTGCTGCAGAAGGAAGCCCAGCCCATCACTTAGCTGGACAGGCAGCTGCAAGTGGCCATAGTCTGGTCCCAGCGACGGGCATGCTCAGGGTGCTGGATGGCGTGGCATGAATAACAGATAGAAGACTCCGTAACTGATGTTACACATGTATTTCCTCTCCATTCATAATGATTGGACACTTAAGCCTCTCATTCCTCTGAGTGTGGCTGTCATCATTCTAGATGAGATCCCAGCAGCTGTCAGAGTCCGCTGCTGCTCCTCTGATCCTAATGGGCACAGTTCATTTCTATTTGGAGCCCAGTGTCCCAGGAAATAGCAATTTGTGGAAAGAGGCAAGACTGGTTGTTCTGGGCAGACCACGATCTCCCGCCGTGGTGCAGGGCGTATTCTGTCAGGACTTCCTCGCCACGTGGTCAGTCAGCAAGGACACCCTGAGGTGAGAGGTGGGAAAGAACCACTGAGCCTGGCCTGAGGCGGCTCAAGATTGGAGGTGTGGTTAACAAGCCCAGCCAGTGGAGATCCGGGCTTATTCCTTGCAGCACCCCCCCTCTGAGTACCCTAAAAGCAGTGGACCTCAAACTTCAGTGCGCATCAGGGTTACCTGGAAAGTTTACTAACATCGCTGGGCCCTGTGTGAGTGGGGATTGGAATTTACCTTTTTTTTTTAGACAGGGTCTTGCTTTGTAGTTCAGGCTGGCTCTGAGCTCTCTATGTAGCCCAGGTAAGCCTCGACCTCAGCGATCCTCCTATCTCTGCCTCCCAAGTGCTGGGATTACAGGCGTGAGCCACCACGCCCAGCAGAATTTGCCTTTCTAATCAGTTTCCGGGACTTGATGCTTTTGGTCCAGAACCTGACTTTGAGGGCCCTCTTTTAAAGCCTGGTCACTCCAGGCATGGTCGCTAGATGAAGCTTTACCCAACAGCTCGTGAGAAAAGCAGAATTGCAGGCCCTGCCCTAAACCTGAATGAGCCACGTTGGAGGAGGATGTGTAGCTGGTTGGTATACCCGCTACAGTTAGAGAACCCGTATACCCACTACAGTTAGAGAACCCGAAAGCAGTGGGTCAGAGTGGGCGGAGCCACCGTGGACAGACCAGGCATCTGCAGGCCCCTGGGTTGTTACCAAGTGCGGTCTTGTCTGTGCTCCTGAGAGACGTTAGTATTACCCTAGGCCGCCTAAGCGAGAGGATAAAGATCCCCTGAGGAGAGAATTTTCAGCCCCAGACTCCTCTCTCAATCCCACTTTTCTCCTCATGGACTGCCTGGTGGCTGTGCGCACCCTCTAAGAGCATAGGCCCTGTCCCCAGTGGAGTCCATCCATCCCTGTCTTGACAGCTCTCCCGTACTCCCCACACGCAGGTGGTGGCCTTTGCCTCTCTCTTCTTCATCCTGGTTTCCATCACCACCTTCTGCCTGGAGACCCATGAGGCCTTCAACATTGACCGAAACGTGACGGAGATCCACCGAGTGGGCAACATCACCAGCGTGCGCTTCCGGCGGGAGGTGGAGACGGAGCCCATTCTGACCTACATCGAGGGCGTGTGTGTGCTGTGGTTCACCCTGGAGTTCCTGGTCCGCATCGTGTGCTGCCCGGACACCCTGGACTTTGTCAAGAATCTGCTCAACATCATTGACTTTGTGGCCATCCTGCCCTTCTACCTGGAGGTCGGGCTGAGCGGCCTGTCATCCAAGGCGGCCCGTGACGTGCTCGGCTTCCTGCGTGTGGTGCGCTTCGTCCGTATCCTGCGGATCTTCAAGCTCACGCGCCACTTCGTGGGGCTCCGGGTGCTGGGTCACACCCTGCGCGCCAGCACCAATGAGTTCCTGCTGCTCATCATCTTCCTGGCCCTGGGCGTGCTCATCTTTGCCACCATGATCTACTATGCTGAGCGCATCGGTGCCAGGCCCTCTGACCCACGGGGCAATGACCACACCGACTTCAAGAATATCCCCATCGGCTTCTGGTGGGCCGTGGTCACCATGACAACACTTGGGTACGGGGACATGTACCCCAAGACGTGGTCAGGCATGCTAGTGGGGGCGCTGTGTGCGCTGGCCGGCGTGCTCACCATCGCCATGCCTGTGCCAGTCATTGTCAACAACTTCGGCATGTACTATTCCCTGGCCATGGCCAAGCAGAAGCTGCCCAAGAAACGGAAGAAGCACGTACCTCGGCCAGCCCAACTCGAGTCACCCCTTTACTGCAAGTCTGAGGAGACGTCTCCCCGGGACAGCACCTACAGTGATACCAGCCCCCCTGCCCGGGAAGAAGCTATGGTTGAGAGGAAACGGGCAGGTGAGTAGGGCTTGGGAAGGAGGACGGAGCCCTCTCCCACAGTGGCTGAGGGAGTCCCAGGTAAATCCTAACCCTTCAAATTTAGGGCAGTGCCTCCCAAAATACAGATGTGCTTTTATGAGCGCAAAATATCAAAGGCTGAATTTCTCTGTTCTCTGACTTTCACCGACCATGGTTGGGTCTTCTGTGCAGTGTAGGCCACAATAGGCAGGACATGGGGCTGTGTGATAGGAACTTCAGCTTCTATTGCTCTTAGTGATTGTGCTGTGTGCCCCGAGGCCAGTCCCTCACCTAACCTGGGCATTTCTCACCTGTGAAGTGGGATCAGTATCCTATCCCCACCATGCTGATGCGCCCCAAAAGAATGATGGGTGTGAAAGCACCTTGAGAAGCTACAGTCACTTTGGTAATGTCAGACGCTGTCATTACTAGCCAGAGAGCAGGGCAGCTGTTCTTCCAAGGTGCATCAACACATGAATCACTTCTTTACCAACGTTCGAGTCTGGTGTCTGTTGGCCTAAAAAATGTGATAACGTAACAGCAGTGGGAGGCTGCCTTCTGTTCAGCACAAGCTAGACTGAGTTCTGGGCTCGGGGTTTGACGTGAGATGCAAGGGAATCGAGGGCGTGGGGCTGGGAGTGGAAATGACTGATGCCTACATCCCAAAAGGGGGACTTGGGCATCAAATTCTGTCCTTCAGGGACTGGAGAGGCCAGCCCTCAAAAATATACCTGGGTCGGGAGACAGGGAGAGAGGTTGACCCAAGGGCCAGCAGCACAGAGCTAGGCTGGAGGGCAGGTAAGTCACCAGGCCTTAGGGTAGGATGGGCTGCAGGGGAAGTGGGATGCCTGGAATGGAGGCCTGTTGGATGCCAGCCCCTTAGTGGCTGGGCTGGCCAGGAAATAGAGGCCGAACAAAGTGGGATAGTTCTCCAGGGCAGGTAACCAAGAGAGAGCACTTGCTCTAGGCCTTAGGCATGTGCGCAACAATGCACACCTGGGACACCCACCCCTGGGGTCAAGAGGTCACGGGCTTGCTCCATAGAAGACCTTCCAGAATGGCGCTCCTCAGGGTGCACCCTTCTCCCTGCCACATTTTTGCTCCTTTCTCTTCCCTCAACGTACGTCTCCTGGGGGACTTGAGCCGCCCTCTGAGGCTTGCTCAGGACTAGAATTCTTCTGTCCAAGTGGAGTGGTCCCTAGAAGTCTTGTAAACCTTGCCTGTTGCCTGCTATGTGTGTGCAGCCACCACAAGGGCTCGCTTGGCAGTGCCCAGGCCACTGTCTTCAGACCAGGTAGCCCCTCTTCTCCAGGTCTTCGGTGCTGCCTGATCAAGGCGAGGGGCTGGGCCCTGACACACAGCAGCGGAGGAGTTAGCTTCCGGTACAGAGGCCCTCCCTGGGATGTGGGAGCGCCCAGTGGGCCGAGGGTTCGAGTCCTTTGGGCGCTGCCTCGAGCCTAGCTGCCTGTGATAAGAGTCACTCGTGTCAGTGGTAAAGGGAGAGCGCAGTGGACACCACTGTGCGGGTTCAACACTCACGGTGCAACCCCTCGCCCCAGCCAGGAAGGAAATCCTCTGCAGGAATGCAAACTCATCGGAAGGCTGGCCGGGGCCAGACCGAGCAGGAGGCACAGTCTGCTGCCAGCCTGGGCTGGTCTCATGGGCACCGCCAAAGGCAGAGCTAGGGCAGTCTGTCGTCGGGTACCTGTGCTGTGCTCCACTCCCGGGGAAGACTAGACCGAGGCCGGGAGGGGATCTGCCTTCAGACAAGTACAGCGTCCAGCCCTTGGGCCTGGTGCTGGTGTCACTGTCCCTCCCGGTGATGCTTGGACCTTCCCCGGGTTGGGGAAGTGACACACTGGGCCTTGGGTCTGAGTGCCCGTGGGTGCCCCAGGAGGAAAGCCCAGGCAGCCCCTCACAGCCTCCTTTCTGTCTGCTCCCTTCAGACTCTAAGCAGAACGGAGATGCCAATGTGGTGCTGTCTGACGAGGAGGGAGCTGGACTCACCCAGCCCCTGGCCTCTGCCCCCAGCCCTGAGGAGCGCCGGGCCTTGCGACGCTCTGGCACGAGAGACAGAAACAAGAAGGCGGCTGCCTGTTTCCTGCTCAGTGCTGGGGACTATGCCTGTGCGGATGGCAGTGTCCGGAAAGGTATGGCTTCCCGGGCTGGGCAGGTGGGGCGCTCCCAGAGAGCAGAGTCTCTCCAGCCCTCCCCACACAGCTTGAGGTCCCCTCCTCCCCAGAGCCCATGACCACCATCTCCTCTGCCTTGGATCTGTCCCCGCTTTTAGGACAAGTCTATCAGTCGTCCAGCTTCTGAATCAGAAAGGCCTTCAGCATCCCAAAGGTGCACAGAATCTTGCCCAGAAGACTCCCCATAAAGAAAAACAGTGCTAGAGGGTTGAGGGGACACTGGGTCATGGGCTTAGCCCCTCCCCTCATGTTTAGCACCTTCTCTGCCTCTGGGTCCTGCTGCTGCCTTCAGGCCCAGGCCACAGGCCACTGCCAGCCTTTCCTCAGGACTCCCTTGAACTTAGCTAAGGCTTCTCCAGCTTGTCCCTAGAGATGCCCACAGCTGTCAGGAGTCAGATGCCAGGTCTTTGGAGAGCCCCGCACAGGCCCACTCCTCCCCTCCATCACACAGAGCCCGGAGCCAGAGCAGACTGACCCAGATCTGCGAGTGTCTTGAGTGTGACAGTCCTCTCGAAGGAGAGCCGGAGGTGACCAGGGGCTGGGGCGGGCAGGCAGCAGGCCCTACCTGAGGAGAGTTCTGAAGGGTGTGGAGAGCTAAGAGGAGCAGCCCCTTCCCTGCCTGTCGCTTAGGGCTGCAAGCCCATGGGGCGCAGGATGGAGGTGGGCTTATGGCGTATGGATTCCTGGCCTGAGAAAGGGGAGCAGAAGTGACCAGGGGTAGGTGAGGGCCACCACACTACTCTTGCCCTGTTTCCAGTCAGGTTTTTTTTTTTCATGTTCCTGTGACCTAAGCTCCATAAAAATCTATCATGTTTTAGGACTCCCCCACATACAAACTTCTCCCCAGGTTCTTTGGCCACTTCTCAGCTAGTCCCCACTTCCCACTGCCCCCCAAACTGCAAACCCATGCTGGATCGGGTGAGGAAGGGGCAGTGGCTGCTGCAAAGATCACCTGTGATGCCTCCAGCTGCCATGTACCCCAAATGCCCCACCCAGGCAGGCTTCCGGGTACCTTCCCGGACCCCCCTTCTCTACCCAGTCAGCACACTGCTCCCACATGATCCCCAGGCCACTTTGACTGACAGACCCTGAGACCTATGTGTCCAGCTTTGCAGAAGCAGCTGCAGCAGCAGCAGCAGCGGTCTAGGCCCTGGAGGGAGATGGCCCAGAGGCCTTAGCTGAATGGTTACAGATGGAGTGTGCTCGGAGCTCATCCGCCTGTCAGCCTGGCGCCCCAGGCTCAGGCCCAGAACATGCCCTTCTCTCCTGACCCCTACCCTACCCAGGCAGGGGCTACACTGCGTCCTCATTCGTATACCCAGGGTCTTGCTGTAGCTGCAGCCTGATAAGCAGATGGCCATGACATTTGGGGCGACTTGAGCAGTGGCAGCTGAGAGTCAAGCCCCTTGGTTTCCTTCCCTGTGCTGGGAGGTGTTTAGTGGGAACAGAAATGTGGAAGAGACTGTGGGGGCAAGTGAGGAGGAGCCCGAGGTACTGGGGACAGCTGCACCTACAGAAAGGAGGGCACGTGCCCGTGCAGGGGGCGGGAAGCCTGTGCCCCCTACCCTGTTCCTCTTGGGTGCCTGTGGTACCCAGATGCTCTGTTTTCGAGATGCCTCCACACTGCTTCTTGGCAACAAGCATGTAGCTCAGCCAATTAGAGTGACCTTCGAGAGGGAACAGGTGGGTTGCTGGGAAACAGGCCCTGCTAAGCAAGCATGGCAATTAACATTGCCAAACTCCCAGTGTGCACTCAACTTTCCCCACGCGGTGCCATGCCGCACCTAAGCGCACACTGAGCTAAGCTACATTTCAGGCCAGGAATGCGTGGACCTGGGCCTCCTCCAGCCGCCCTCACAGACCCCTCACTGGCCTGTCGCCGCCCGAGTGTCACTGTCAGCTCCCTGGATGAATGTGACCGGTGCTTATTCGGGGCTTCTCAGGGTAGAGAAGGTGGTTGCTGTAGGCTGCAGGGTCTTTGTGCAGCTGGGTTCTCAGGAGTTTGAAGGTAACTTGTCTGGAGAGAGAACAAAACAAAGGTCAGCTAGGTGTGGGCGCTGGAGTGTGTCCTCAGGGTCCCAGGAGATGCAAAGGCCTGGGAGAGAGAGTCAGAGCCTCTCCCAGGAGGGACAGACCCACCTGGCCTGGCCCCGGGCCATCCTGGAGCACGGCTTCCGTGGAGCCGCCCTGGTGAGGAGCTGTGCCCCTCTGACCCATGTGCCTTTTCTTCACCAAGGCTGTGCAAAGTCCCGGAGTCTAAACAACATAGCCGGAGCGGCTGGAACCAGTCTGGGGCTCTCTCCACTGGCATCGCGGTACAGCTCACCCTATTCTCCGAGAAAGCTCCTGCTGTCCCACCCCTTTCACCCTCTCACCAGCCCCCCACCTGTTCCCTCAGTCCCTTAGCCGCACCCTTGGCTTTCCTCACCTCTGGGCACAGGGACACACACAAGCAGGCACGTGGCCTGCCCTCCTAGCCCTCTTCCCTCCTCCGGGCCTGTGGGACCAAAGGGAGGGAGACGAGGATCAAACTGGAGAGTTCAGGCCCTGGGCTGGGTGCTCCTCAAGACATTCCGCTTTGGACCCTGAGTGGAGAGGAAAGGGGTTCCACCAGGGCTCCTACCCTCCCTCAACTGAGCCGCAGGTGCTGGGACACCCACGCCCCGCCCTCCCTCAGTATCCCGTGGGCGGGGCCTAGTGCACCTTGCTCCTGGGACCCGCCAGCCTTGCTGGGGCACCAGGCCTATGTTGATATTCTTAATCACAGCAAATGTGTTCCCACTCCTAGTGGCCTTTAACCAGTAACCAAACAGCCTGTCTGTCTGTCTGTCTCTCCATTGCACACGAGACCAGTGAGGAAAGAGGCTGTCATGTAGGGCATCTCTGCTGGCACAAGGGGGTTCTGACTCCTCAAAAGAGCAGTGTCTACAGGCCGTGCTTCCCTGGGGGAATCGACCTGATGTTTCCCACCTCTAGCCTGGGGTGCAGGTGGAAGCTGCTAGAATTGAAGCCCCAAGCTCAGTGTAGATCACAGGTGGCTGCCTAGGTGAGGGAGGCCTTCCTCTCTGGGCACCTGTGCCCAAATCGAGTGGGTGACACCCAGTGGCGGTGCCCAGCCTCCCATCTGCGACCCACACTGCAGCATCTCTCTCCACACCGCTTCCTCTGCTTCCGCGATAGCGTTCCTCCCTCTCCAGCTCCCTCAGACTCCCGGCCCTGCCTCTGAGTCACCTGCCATTCCCACCCAGCCTCTGCGTGCCGTATTCCTGCCAGAACCGGAGACTCATCTAATTTCTATAATTAAGTGTATTCATTTACCTAACGAGTCCGGGAGCACAACAGGTCTATGAGTCACTGGGTGAACAGGGGTACACCTTGCGCAGGGACAGCTGAGGGGAAGCGAGGAGCCAGAAGCCACCCTGCCCGCACCTGCTCCTGCCGCTCCCAGGGAGGCCCACACCTGCCAGCCAGCCCTCCCTCCGCGGGCCCTCCTTCCCCCAGACCCAGGAGCCAAGGCCTCAGCTGAGACATTTCCTGTTTCACCTGACGGGAATTAGACCTGACAGCAGAGCCCTTCGCCTGGCAATTTTTAGAGTCAGATTATGCAACTTTGTAGCAGGAGTGACTCAGGAAAGTCCATATCTGCTCTCTCCAGGGTGGCAAGATAGGCATGGCAAGACTGCTTTTAGGGCACTGGCAGGGGGCTATGTGATCTGGGGCCGCCTTAAAAGGTGACCTGGACAGAGAGATCAGCTTACCTCCCGGAGCTAAGGTGTGGTGGAAAGCCGGAACACAGACATTCCAGCACCTCTGTCAACTCTGAGCAGTCACAGGATGTGCCTGCCAGAAAGGTCTGCTCGGTAGGTGTCCCACTGGATCCCCCAGCTATGGTCTCTGGGTCCTGCCAGCCACTTCGACTTAGAATGAAGTGACCCATAAGAATTGAGACGAGGTGGGGCCGGAGGGTTAGCTCAGTGGTTTCGGCGCCTGCCTTGCAGGTGCAAGGTCGTGAGTTCGATCCCCGGTAACCACATACAACGATGCTGGGCGTGGTGACTCACGCCCACTAGCAATCAATGCCACATACCACAGTGCCGGGCGTGGTGGCTCACACCTGTAATCCCAGCACTCGGGAGGCAGAGGTAGGAGGATTGCTGAGTTCGAGCCTTGCCTGGGCTACATACATAGTGAGCTCAGAGCCAGCCTGAACTACAAAGCGAGACCCTGTCTCAAAAAAAAAAGAATTGAGATGAGGTGATACAGGGGCATCTGTGTGACCGACTGCCCTTCGGAAGGGGATGGGCCCTTTAAGTGGTGGAACAGGACAGCCTGTGAGGAGGATGAAGACGCAGGCACCCCCTGCCCTTGAAGTAGAGCCTGAGAGCCCGTCTTCCTCACAACGTGTCCAGCCCTGCTCCACCAAGCTCCCTGCACAGGGGGTCCTGGGTGGGGCCTAGCGGACGTGACCAGCTGGGTGCTGGACTGGCATGCGCACAGCTCTATTCTCCGCTGGCTCGCCACTGTGGTTCAGGGAGCTGAGACGGCTATTTCTGTGGCAGGCCTCAAGTTGTCAGGAGCCCAGGTTTCCACGGCACCCACCGCCTCCTCCCCTCTTCCCTCCTACGGGGATGGGCATGCTCATGGCACCCCTGTGGGGGGCACAGATGTCCCTGGGTGACATGATGCAGAAGTGCCGGGCCGGAGCCCCTAATGTCCGGAAGAGGAGGCTCCCATAAGCCCCCCCAACTCTGTCTTCCTCGGGGAGAGACAAGGCCCAGCTGGCGGGGAACTATGCGTGGGGCCTGCCACCCGCTACCTTTCAGGGCCTCCTGGCCTTCCCAGAGATCCAGGAAAGGGTGAACCCCAGTATTTCTAGAGCCCTCATGTACTTCAGACCTATCTGTGCTTCACGCCCCACCCCCAGGCCTTGGGCATCCCTTCTTGAGAGAAGGCTTTCATCCACCCACACTCTGAGAGTGTAATTCGCTTTTAATTCGCTTTTCCCTGGATTGGACTTGGACTCGCACCCAGTATTTCAGTTTTTAGAAACCTTTCTCTGCAGCTGGGCCTCACCTTCTTCCCACAAAGCAGGGAAGCAGCCCGGACAGGAGCTCTTAGCCTCACTCTGTAGCTAGAGAGGGCTTCTCACCCCCAGGTTTCTGTGAGGTGCCGCCAGAGGGAGAGTGACTATTCAGCCTATGGCTGACAGGAACCGGAGGGGAGGAGGGCCTAGCTCTAGGCTCTAGGAGCCACTTTTGGGCCGGGGCGGGGGTGCCCTTCACAGAGTACCGGGGAGAGCGGGACCGCCACTGCCCTGAAAGTGTCACCTTCTAACAACCCTGTCATACTCCTGGTCACATAAGTAGGTTCTAAAATAAGATTCTAAGGAAGTCCCCACCTCTCAGAGACTCCCCAGGACATAGAAACCATAGAAGCCAATGAAAAAGCCGCTGAAGTTCAGGCATGGTGCCATATGCTTGTAATCCCAGCTACTTCGGAGGCTGAGACAGGAGAATTACAAGTTCAAGTTCAGCCCAGGTGACTTAGAGAGATCATGTCTTAAAAAACAAAAAAAGATTGGTGATATAGCATGTGGGAGGACACTGTTGTATTGAAAACAAAATCCACCCAAGCCCATTCATTCTGTCCTCTCAGAATTCCTCTTTTCTGTTTCCCGCCACCTTGCACAAGACCCTGTGGTATCCGAGGTCTTCCTACCAGTGTGCCTTAGGGCCTAGTGGCCTTTGGGAGCCCAGTGGCACTCCCATTTCTCTAGCAAGTGGGACCAGTGGTTGGACATTGCTCAAATCACACACACTGGTCAGTGTTAGGGAAAAACCACAGCGCCCTCTCCTTGTCCTCACAATTGGCTCCTCTGACTTCCTCCAAGAACACTGTGGACCAAATGGTGGTGATTAAGGATAGCTGGGCCTGCAGTCTTAAGGGGATGGAAATCGTCACTGCAAGTCAAGAACACTCTTTCTCCAGAGAGCCAGGGCAGAAGCTGTGGGGTCTGGAGGCCGGATCTCATAACGGCAGGGCTGTCACAGCACTCTCCTCAAGATTCTGAAATTCCTCCTTGTGTTGTGCTGGTTGGCCCAGGCTTTCTGGCCACCCTGCCGCTGCTAGGAAACAGGGAAAGAGAAGATGAAGCCTCAGGTGTTTCAGGTTGAAGATGAGGGCCCGGCAAGAGCTCTCAGAGGGGCTCAATTTCTTGGTAAAATGCCGCCTGCCACCTCTGTTGTCCTGGACATCCTCTTTTCTACCTGAGGCTGTAGCCTTCCATCTGCTGGAACTCTTGCTGTTCCACTGAGAATGGGGGCTGGGTAAGACATGGTTCCATGGTTTCTACCTTCCTGACCAGTGCTTTGGGCCAGTAGGGTAGTCCAGGGCAGAGAGGACAAACGGAGGTTTTGGGGAAAGCTCACGCTGAACAGGCTGTAGGTGGAGTGGCCCCGTGAGCCACAGTCCAAATCAGGAATTCTCCTCGCCACTTCCCTGGGAGGCTGTAGATTATAGACCCTCCCTCACTGCACTGGAGCTCTGAAGAAACTGAGAGGTAGTACTTCCTCAAGCTAGTGGTTACCTGAGCAGGTGTGGAGCTGAGCTGCAGTATCACCCGAGTCCCAGTAGCCCAAAGCTGGGTTGGCAGATGGGTGATGAAGGGCTCACTCCACTCCCTTGCCCGCCCTGCTCTTCTTGGCTCTCAGCCCTGGGTTTCCTGTGCCTTCTAGCTCTGCTTCTGGCCTGCTTCTCCACCCACAGCCTGTGGGTCAGTGGCTGGCTTCCTTCTAACATCTTCTTCTTTGTTTCTCCCTCTCTTTTGCTGAACTCCTTGCCCCCCCAGAAGGCAATGTTGAGCCGAAAGCGTGCGTCCCAGTGTCTCACACCTGTGCTCTTTAAACACAGAGACCTGCCAAGACGCCCTCTCGTCCAACTATGCCCAGGCTGAAGTCCTCACCCTCTCTTAAAGCGGCACCAACGTGAGAGAGACAGGCAGACAGACAGAGAGCCAGAGGCTTAGGGAGACTGGAACCCAAGCACGAATCTTTCGCTGAGAAAGACACAGATATCCTTGTTTGCACAGGACTGGTGGAAAACCTCCCATGTGACCCTCGGGGCCCAGAGCCATCTGGGTCTGATGTTTTGTTCTATTGTACATTGAAGAGATATATATATATGCACATATAGTATCTATATTCATACATACTATACTCTTGTGTGTAGTGCACGTGCTTTTGGTGGTCTGTCATGTCTGTTAGCCTATGTCTCCCCAAGCTCTCTTCCTACCCCAAGTTCCCTTACCCCTCACAGACTCCTTGTTTCTTCTGACTTATATGGAATGTCCCAGGAAAAGTCCACACGGGAACTGCCCAACCAGCTGGGTGGTCTGAGGCTACTCTCTCTTGGGTGTGTTTCTCCTGTTAGGAAGTGGTCTGTTGAAGTCTGTTGAAGACCAGACTGACCCCTGCCCAGGGTCACTGCTCCACTAACCCAACCCCACCCCAGACTGGGGTTCTACCTCCTACCCCACATCCAAGTTGTGGGGGGACTTCCCGAGGCTCCTCTGCAGACTCTTCCACTCCTTCTAGCACCTCTATCTGTGTCCTTGATGGAGGGGGGCATTTTATGGTTTTCATTTTTAATTTTTTCGTTCTGTTTCCTTTGTCTGTTTGTTTTCAAAGATGATGCTGGGCAGACAGGCAGGAAGGGGTCTGTCTGCCCATCTGGCTCAGGGGTCCGAGAAGGGGATACCTCGGGCGAGAGGAGACCAGTTGCAATACTGTACTTCCTGGCCAGTGGCCAGAGGATGCGTGCAATAGTGGAGGCCAGGCGACCCCTTCAGCCTTGGCCTCTGCCCCTCCCTCGGCCCTTCCCCCCTTCCCTCCCTGCCCCTCCCTGCTGTCGATCAGTCCGTTTCTAAAGCTGTCCTCTTGTGTGTGTGTCTGAGGCATGCCTAGGCCAGGCCCTGACGTCCTGTCCGCATGCCTTCAACTGTCATGCTGTGCTCGAGCCCCAATAAAGACATCGGTGTCCTGTTGCTCCTCTGTGTGAGTGTCTGCCTCCGCCTCTTCTTTCCGGCTCTGGGTCTGTGGGGACATCCCTGGCTCCTACCCTCACCAGCTAAGTAAGGCAGCACTCTTAAGCATAATCCCACCCTCCCAGGAGTCCTGAGTGCATATGACATATGACAGTTACTGCTCAGAGGAAGGGGGTCTGCCAAGGCCACACCCAGGGGCCTAACCTGGCCTCTGACTCCTAAGCAGTGTTTTTATCTCTGTTCCTACCACCTGATCCCCCCCCCCAAAGCAGGAGAAGTCTTTTTGTTGAGGGAGCTCCACCATACTCTTGCTTGCTTGTGCAGGGGCCTCCCCCCTCCCTGCAGCAACACCAGTTCTAAGTGGGCCAAGGCCCTAGGGATGCCGGTCATGGTGATGTCTGGGTGGCTGATGGACTGAGGCCAAGCGGGGGCTGGTGGGAAAACCAGGGACCACTGGAGAGAAGGGAAAGGAACACACCTGGACCCACACTGTTGTCTCTCTCACGCACATAAGGTCAACACAAGGCAGACTTTATGGGCTGCAGCACTGGGTGCAGTGTTCCTGAGGTGCTGCTCTTGTGGAATTGTTCAACAAGGGGGCCCTCTGGTTTCTTTGTACACCAGACTGCAGCTGCACAGCCATGTCCGGTACAGTTCGTCTCTCCGTTCTCCTTACTGTCTCTACCTGGACACAAACTCAGAGGCCTCTGGTTAGTCTTGGTCTGCCGCTTACGAATTAGGTAACTTGGAGGCGATCCTCTCAACCTCAGTTTCCCCATCTATAAAGGTTGACGCCACCTGTTTTAGAGGTAGCGTGAGCCTGGCACACTCCCATGTGGACACATAGAGTAGATGTACAATAAATCTGTGTCCCCTTCGGCCTTGCCTTGCAGCTCTCAGGCTTTTCTCCATAGATTTCTGAGATTTTCATGGCCGGTCACGCTGAGGAAGGACAAGAGCGTACCCCGAGCTGTGTGGGGCAGCAGGGTGAGGATCACAGGGCCGAGGGGAGTCAAAAACCAGGGGAAGCCTGTTCCTGAAGCGACGGAGACAATCAGCTCGGAGCCTGGCCAGCAGCAGAGGCTAGGCAGTGGCAGGCAGCCAGTTGTCAATTAAAGATAAAATCTCTCCTCCGGCAGTGGAGGGCAGAGAGGGCTGCGGCCCCCAGACAGGAGAAAGCCATTTGCAGCCAGGCCCGCTTGGAGAAGCTTGGCCAGGCGATAATGGGATGGGATGCGCTGCTGGCTCCCTAATGATATTACGCATCAAGGCCTGTGTCCAGAAGGGTTGGTTTTTGTTTTGTTTTGTTTTGTTTTTTTCTAGATCAGTGTGGAACCATTTCTTGAACAGGGATGAGAGCCCACCAAACATGCTGGGAGTACCTGAGGCCAAAGGGGTTGTGGGGGGACCTGAGGACATGCAGATGGGATGCACCATGACACCTTCAGAGCCCGGAGGAGAGGAGGGGCACCTTGGGTGAGCGGAGTAGAGTCACTGGTGCTGTGAAGGAAGCTGCTCCAGCTTCCGCTGGGCCTAGGGCTGGAGGCGGGCCTAACTGAGAGCTGCTTGGTGGGACAGGACACGCAGGGTTCAGGGCTGCTTCCATCATTTTCCGGTTGGAACGTTCCCTAACCTGCCTACACCTTCACGCCTTGTCTTTAAAACTGGAATAAAGTAGTGGTTTTTACTCTAAAGGGGGAAGAGGGGTTTAAAGGAGCTGGCGCCTTCTCTCAACCTGCAGCCCATGCTTAGCGCATAATTGTTCCAAGTGGCGGGAAGAGGACTTGGAGCAGCTTACTGGGTTGGGTCGATGCCCTCACTTTGCAAAATCAGTGCAATGTGTTAGCCTAATTCCAGTGAAGGCTGTGCGTCCTTAGGAAAGAGTAAGCTGGGATAATTCCAAACCGCCAATATTTAGGCAGTGCTAGGCAATACATTTAATGCTCATAAAAATGCATTCGGAGATTGGTGTTATCATTATCTTTGTGCCCCTGGGGAGAAGACTGCAGCACAGCCGTGTCAGGGCATTTCCCCAAAGACATACAGCCGGCAAATAAGCAAAGCGGGGTTCAGACCCCTGGTGGCTCCAGGGGCACAAGGCCTGGTCACTGTCAGTTGAATGGGGGTTGGAGAGGGGCGTAACTTCTGGTGCAGGGATTTATGCTTTTAATGTTTTTCCATTTCCCTAATCTCAATTAATTCTCATAGCAAAGGTATTATTTCTTCTTTCTTCGGGTAAAAAACCAGGGCTCTGAGTGTGTGTATATTGTACAGCATACATGCATGGGCAAGATGTCTTCCCAGATATCCTTAGTCAGCAGATGGTACCACCCAGCTCACAGGGGTGATCACCCCCTTCTCCATGCAGTGCCACTGAGTTTTATTAGCTGACACACCAGAGGGGGTACCTGGCAGGAGCTGGTCTGGAAACCAATTTACAAGAGGAGCCGCTTGGTCTGGAGAAGCCTGAAGACCTGATCCTGCCTTCAAGTGCTTGAAGAGCCCCGTGGGAGGCAGCTTCCGGGTTCCG
>PVIC010009707.1:0-37476 GCA_004025085.1 Thryonomys swinderianus
TTTTTCCTGGTCTCTGTCCTTGTTTATATAAATGGAAAAAATTTATATAAGGAAACAAATCCTTACAGCACTTTCTTTTCAAGGGTGTTTGTAATACTGGTGTGTGCCAGCATGCCTGAGTTTATTAATACACACTACATATTGTGTTTATTTCCGGTTCATCAAGGTTTTGCCAGATTATAGCCTGTCTGTGCCTGATAGGGGATATGTTTGTGTACGAGCACAGATCATCTGATAACGAATTGTCGCATCATGAGATTAAGTGATGTTTAAAATGGGTAAAAGCCAGAGAAGCTTGACTCCCAGAACACTTTCAGGAGATCGCGTCAACAAAAGAAAGTTCAAGGTATCTTGGAAGAGGTCATGGATTACAACTGTCTCAGTCATTCTGGCTTGTTTCTTCCTGCAGAGACACAATTAAAATAATGCTGTATAGTAGAAAGTTTTTGTGGTTGGAGGGAGGACATTTTGTTTTAGAGGTGAACTAGCACAGACTCTGTCTCTTTTTCAGAAAGATTAAAGTAATATTTTTAGAAGTGCCCTCAATGACTAGTATGAGAGTTGGTCTTTATTGCACTCATCAGTGGACATCTGGGCAGACTGTGTCTTGGGACAGGGTCTCTGTGTCATCCATTTTTGCGTGCCTGGTACAAGTTTGTGGGTTTGTAAATTTTTGTTGACTTTCTAAACAAATGTTTCAGATAAACGCTTAGTAGGAAAAATCCTAACTGTAACTTAAAGGTTGTAATATTTGTACTATTGGCACTTTCTTACTGATGTCTAACCTCTCTGATTTATCACTACAGTAATCAGGTAAATTCATACTGAATTGGTCTGAAAAGTTTTGGGAGAAAGATTTTTGCCTGATAGCTAACTCTCATGAAAAATGTTGCCTTTATCATAATTGGTGTGGTTCAAGGGTGAAAATTCTTGAAATTAAAGATTGTTATTATTATTTAGCCTCTGGTGTTCCCCCCAATGCTATGAACACATAATCTTTATAAAACTCCTTTGAAATTTGAGAAAATTTGCAAAAGCAATGAATTTTCTGTTCTCTTCCGTGAAGTCTGGTAATTTTAGTAATCCGCTGCCCTATGAGATATGAGGCAACTCTGTTTCCTCTGCAGTCTGTTTTTTCTTCCTTTCTTTCAAAATAACCTGCCATTTTTCCAAAATAAACATGAGGAGGAAATACATGAGTGGGTATGTAATCACCCAGATATTTGGAGCAGCATGCCTCTAAAAAAACATTAAAAATAAAGTAGTCATCAGAAATTTATTCTAATCTTCACAGAACTTTTTGGTGTTCTTGTCTCATCTTCATAAAATTTTTAAAAAGAAGCACATTTATATAATGTTTTCCCAGATGAAGAAAATAACTTTTTACCTAGAACATATTTTTGCATATAAAAGTAACCTTAGATTTTAAGGTTACAGTTTGGGGTGGACTTCATGAAAATTATTCTTTTTTTGTGTGTGTGACAGGGTCTCGCTTTGTAGTTTGGGCTGGCTCTGTACTCACTATGTAGCTCAGGCAAGCTACGAACTCAGCAATCCTCCTGTCTCTGCCTCCTGAGTGCTGGGATTATGAAAATTATTCTTTAGATTGTTACTATTCTAGAATCTTTATCTTATTGTATTTTTATCCATTACAAAGCTTCATTCTGATGATTTTATCTAATAACTGTTAATCATTTAATTACTTTGTTTAATCATGTTCATTTCATGTTTATTTTTTTTTCATTATTCAGTAAACTTTATTGGTATGTTATATACACAACTCACAATCACACAAAACATTGGGGAATTTGTACCAATATGTGACACAGGTCAATTCTCATTTTCACCCACATCCCTGCCCACCCACCCCTCCCCACCCCCATATACATACTCTTTTATTTTTTTTCCAAATCATATTCATTCCTTCCCCTCATTACATTCCCACACCAAATTCCTTTTGGATATTACAAAAACTATCATACATTCTAGAGCTCCTTTACCTCTACAGGTACTTGTATCAAAGAAAAGATCCAGTATTTGCATATCTGTGTTCTATATATTTCACTTATTAGTGTGTCCTCTGGGTGTCTCCATTTGCACATAAATGAATCAATCTTGTCATTCTTCATGGCAGAGTAATACTCCATTAAAACACATTTTCTTTATCAGTCTCCAGTTGAAGGGCATTTGGGTTGTTTCCAAGATTGGGCTATCATAAACTGAGCTGCTATGGACAAGGGTGTACATCTGTCTTTCCAATGTGATTTTTAAAATTCCTCTGGGTATATTCCTAGCAGGGGGATAGCAGGGTCGAATGGGATCATGTTTATTTTTAGATACTTTGAAATTAAGGATATGTTTAAGATTTATTAAAATGCTAAGCATCTATAATATTTAAGAAATATTTAGAAAACTGACTGGTTGAAAAATAATGAGTCTAGTGAATGATTTTACAACTTTTAGATTATGGTTCAGAGACTATAATGATCCTACTTCTCTTTTCTAGTTTTTCTCCCGTCCCCCCACTTTCCTTCCTCTTTTATGTTGTGAATATTTATTTAACATTTATTTTCTATATAGTGCATGGAGAGTTTTTAAGTTGCCCCCAGATCTTACAACAAGCAGCTGACATAAGAGTCAAACTGTGTTCATTGTAGATCAATGTGAGGGCCAGAAACAGACCCACTGAAGTATAGAACACATTTATTAATAACGCTTCTGCTTCTCTGGAAGTGGTGATAGTTTATAGTGACTTAGTAGAAGACTTCCATATAACCTGCATAGTCTAAGGAGAGACATTTGCTGACCATTTCTCAGCATGTGACACAGGTCAATTCTCATTTTTACCCACATCCCTGCCCACCCACCCCCTATATACATACTCTTTTATTTTTTTTCCAAATCATATTCATTCCTTCCACTCATTACATTCCCACACCAAATTCCTTTTGGATATTACAAAAACTATCATACATTCTAGAGCTCCTTTACCTCTACAGGTACTTGTATCAAAGAAAAGATCTAGTATTTGCATATCTGTGTTCTATTTATTTCACTTATTAGTGTGTCTAAGTCTAAAGAGAGAAGTTTGATAATCATATTTGCTCCTTGAAGACAGATCCACTGCTTTTGCCCAGACACACACGTGTGAGGGCTGAAGTTCCTACTTACCAATTTATTATCTTATCACTAAATTCATTAGGAGGCTTATGCAAGAAGATCATCATAGGTATGGGAGAACATAGTTGCAAAGGGCTATAATGAAGCTAAAGCATTTTTTCAACTTGGAATATCTTCACCGCAAAAATGCAAATTGCTTTTACAGTGACACTTGGAATGTGTAGATCTTGTTATCGTGTGTTATAATACCACCCCCCAGGACAGTCCCATTGTTTTCTGCCTTTGAGTGGACCCACCAGCCTGGGCCTAGATGAAGTCCCAAGAGCCACAGGGAAGGCCATGGTGGGTGAGAGGGGCCAGCTGTGCAGCTGGAGACTGGTCACGTGCAGGGTGTTAGTCCTCCTTCCCAGCATCTGTCTGAAGTGCGCAATTCTTGCTGTGGAGCTAGAGCTTGGCTAGGGTCGCAGATGGGTTAGGAGTGACACATGTTCTCTGCCTAGGATCCAGGAATTCCACATTGCTTTCCTTTCTCCAGGAGCATCGCTGATTCTCCCCAGCTAGCAGCAGTAGCACAGAAGCTACCCAATCCTTAAATCAGAAGAAAGAAGAGCAGTTCTGTGTTTTCCTGGTCTGTTTCAACACACATGCCACTCCCACTCCAGGTTAGATGGCCGCTGGTGACAGGGGACCTGCCGCAAGCTCTCCAACCTCACAGACTAAGCCTCTTTGGCTGCTCTCTGAGTCATCAGTCCCAATCCTCAGGAAATAAACTTGCGCACAAGTCGTAGAGCTGAATCCATGGATTGTGCGTACAGCTCTTGACGATAAAGAGGAAAAATTAAAGTAAAATATGTGGCTGTACTTGCTTTGGACAAACAGTGCAGCATGTCTTATTAGGGAAAAAAAGATACTCAGTTTCACCTGTAATCCTAATACTTGGGGAGGCCGATTAAGGAGGATCACAGCTTTGAGCCTACTGTGAGCAATTTAATGAAACTCTGTCTTAAAAGAAAAAAATAAAATAAAAAGGGAAAGACAGAGAGAGAGAGAGAGAGAGAGAGAGAGAGAGAGAGAGAGAGAGAGAGAGAGAGAGAGAGAGAGAGAGAGAGAGAGAGAGAGAATGGGGCCAGCTAATGTAGCTGGGATTCCCAGCCCCAAGCTAAGGCACAGGCTGTCTCAGAAACTCTGGGCAGATTACTCACTGTGTTGCTTTTATTTTGTCACATCTGTAAAATCAGTGATATTTCCAAAGACTCTTAGAATGATTATCTACAGGTGAAACCCATTTACATCAGTAAAGTCTTCACAACAGGGCATCACCACGTATTCGCACTAAGCAGGCCTATTATAGGTTATTACCACATTTTCACGCAGGAGGCAAGAATTCTAAGTGACAAAGATAACACAGAGGAAAAAAATAAGGAAAGAAAACTTTTGGCTAGGAAAGAAGATCATTTCCTATATGTTACCTCTCTCATGTTTTCTTTAATTCTCTTAACTATGACAAAACTGGACAGTTAATCTTTACAAGAGTTGGGAAGAGAAAGAATATTGAGAGTCAACTACCTTTTGCCAGGCACTGAATAAACTCATTACAGATTTATTTAGTTAATTCTCTCTAACTTGTTTCATAAATCTCTTATCTTCTTAAAGAAGAACGTTTGAATGGGTTACTTAAATTTTTAATGAAATATAATAGAAAGATATAAAAATAGTTCAAAAAAGAAAAAAAATTTAAGGATCTAAGATGCACATAGCAAGAATGTTTCCTGATGTCTTACTAGTAGAAGAAGATTCAGGGTACCCAGAAAATAAGCACAGTCTCTGGCATGTCTGATCTGGAGCAGGTGGAAGTCTTGTCTGTCTGAATTCTGATGCAGTGTAAAGTAGCTTCACCTGCCCAACTGGAGTTGCGAGAGTGCGAAGAGAGTATGCACAACAGAAATGTGAAACACACAGAAAGATGGAAAACAATGAAAAAATGTGATAGAACAAAGAGCAGGGAGAAGGAACCAGTAGGATGGAACTCAAATCTGTTTGGTTGTTGGTATATAGCAATGTTGGGCCTGTGTCTTAGTTACTTTCTTGTTGCTGGGACAAAGTCCCCAATACTCATAGTTAAAGGAGGAAAGGTTCATCTCAGCTCATGGTTTGCAAAGATTTTACTCCATACTCAGCTGGCCTCCAAGGCAGGGTGGCATGGCAGAGGGAAACAGTCCATGGCAGGGTGGGCAGGAAGAAGAAGCAAGCAATGAGCTTCCCTTTCTCTTCTTATTCCATGCAGACTTTGCAGCCTGGTACTATTTGTTGGTGCCACCCACTCCTGGGTGGGCCTTCGCTTATCTATACCCAGAATGAGGCTAAATCAATCTGTGGGTTTATCTAGTTATCACACCCTTAATCAAGTATCACACACCCATGCTGTAGTCACTTCTCAAAAGCCCCACCTATGGGCACATAAAGCTTTGGCCAAACATCTAGATATAAGCTATAGCAGGCTGACTCCAGTGATGTGGTGGCTCAGGGGAGGACATGGAGGTGGCTCCTGTCAGATATGAGATTTCCTTTCCTTGGTGACACATCACAAGGGTCCTAGAATTACTCAGGATACTCAGAATAACAACCAGCTACCTACTGTGCTGTAAATGAAGACCTGGTGCTCTTTGAAAAGTGTATTAGTAATATAGTAAAGGGTGAGGCAATCATGCTGTTAGGTTCTAAAAGTACTGACTTATTCTATAGGTGACTGTCTGTTTGGTTCCTAGAAAATCAGATTCTGCTTCTCAGGTGTTCAGGTTTACAATATCTCCCTTCAGTGATCTCACAAAACACTTTCTGTGGGTCGAGTACTGCTGTGTGGATGTAAAGGTTACAGTAAGGCACAATTCAGCAGGTAAGACACACATGAAGTTATAAAGAATGTATAATGAGTGCTCCTTGGGGATGTGCTTTTGTCCCTGTGCTTTGGAGATCTGGGGAAGTGGTGTTACTCTATATTCTCTTTAACTAAGTTCATTTCACTTTGCCTGCAGGTCCAATCCAAGGCTTCAATAGAAGACACAGTACTTGGCTGAAGGATGGGTGAACAGGCATGTGCCCGATGAGAAAAAGGAGTGGAAGGGGAGACCAGGGAGAGGGCAAAAGGGGGAACATAGAAGGGCCCAGAGGGACTTAGAAAAGGTCTATCTGTCATGTTCTGGGTGGACGGACAAGTTTGGACAAGCAGAAAAGTAAGGAGGGAGAGAGTGGGAAATGAGCTGAAAGGTGGGTTGTCGGCAGACTGAACAATTGTCTATGTGAATTTGTCACGTAAATGTGATCCAAAATTGACCTAGGACTGCCCACAAATGCACATTTATTTCTCATAGATACAAGGGACCCAGTTAAGGTTGGGAGTAGGTGATAAGCATTGCTCTGGCAGCCTGGCCCTGTGGACTGTTCACAGTCACTAGGATCTGTGAGTTTGAGTGACAATTTCCCAGAGATGGTGCCCTGAGTGGAAGGAGGTGGGGGATGGAGTTCTTTTGGATTTGAGCCATGATTAAGATTTGGAACTGGCCTAACACCCCATTATTTAGCTTGGGAGGCTGACTAATCAGGTAGTGACACTGCATATTTTGGTTTAGTTGGGGAAGAATTCAAGCCTAGTGTAGACAAAATCATTTGATAAGATGATGTTCCCAACGTGATGGTATTCAGCAGAGGGACTTTTGAGGGGTGACTGGGGTGTGAGGACTCCTCTCTTGGGAATGGAATTAAGGCCTTGACAAAACTGACTCATGCAGCCTTCTGAGAGCTTGCCCCTTCTGCTTCCATCGTGTGAGGACTCTGCTCTTCCTTCTTAAAGGGTGAAAGTAGGTACCACCCTAGATGCAGAGAGTAACTCTCACCCCTTAACCAAACCTGGCAGCACCTTGACCTTGGATTTCCCAACCTATAGAGCTGTGGGAAAATGAATTTCTGTTCTTTACAAATTGCTGAGCCTTGGGCATTTTGCATAAATCAACCAAGTCTCTCATTGTAGCAAAATGCCAACAACAGGTTATTGGCTACATGTTGGGTCAGTCACCCACTTCCAATATCTATTTATTTAAGTATAAAACAAGGATGCTGCTTGGTGGCTCAAGCCTGTAATCCAAGCACTCAGGAGGTAGAGGCAGGAGGCTTGCTGAGTTTGAGGCTTGTCTCGGCTACATAGTGAGCTCAGAGCCAGCCTGAACTACAAAGTGAGACCCTTTCTTAAAAAAAAAAAAAATATATATATATAAATAACAAGGATAATATCTAAGTCCTCACCTTATGAATGAGTTTTATTCCAGGAGAACTGTTCATAAGTCAGATTCAATCTAAGGTGACAAAGTGAGTCATACACAGCACTCCTGTGAAAGTTTGTGACTTGCATGTTTGTAAGTGGGCACTTACTGTATCTACTTGTGCAGAGTTGCAAACTCAGCTTCTTATTTGCACGAGTAACCCAGTCATGGCCAAAGAGTTGGGGGCTCATATTGTGTCTCTTTAAGGCTAAGCAAAATTTTGACACATGATGAAAGATTTTGTCAGCAGGAGGCTACAAATTCTCTTCTCCCTTCTTGTCCTTTTCTTCTTTCTTCTCTCTTCCCTTCTTTTTCCTCATCCTTCTTGTTTTCTATCTTCTCTCTTCTTCTTCCTCCTCTCCCTTTTTCTTTCCTCCTTTACCCTTCTTTCTCTTCTTCATCTTTCTTTACATTTTCTGCTTTCCTATATCTAGATGCTGCAACTTAGAGAAGCTGGGTATGTTTTTCCTTGTAAATCAGAAAAACCAACTAAAATCACCTCTCATCCACAGGGGATTGGTTCCAGCCCTGTGAATACTCAAATCCAGGCATGCTTATGTCCTTCAAGTTAAATGGGTTAGTAATTGCATACAACTTGTATAATTCTCTGTGTGTTTTAAAGCTTCTCTGAGTTCCTTATAGCAACTAGCAGAAGGGAAATGCTACGTGATTCTGCTGTATGTTTGGAGAATGACAAAGGAAAAGGTCTGCATATGTTCAGTTCAGATGTAACCACCAAAGCCTAACTACATTTTGGTTGGTTCTTAGGATTGTAGGATTGTATGATCTACAGCAACAGGGAGCTCACTATTTACCATTCCTGGTATTTTATTGATGAACCTAGCATGTAGCTAATTAAACAAACAGATATTTCAGTTTCAATATTTAAAGTCATTCTGAAAATTGACCTATCTCAATTGATCTTGGTATTTCTAAGTTTCTATCTTACTCATCTCAGACCATTGAGAGTCACTTCTTTGGAACTGATAGTCCAGGTGGCAGAGAAGTCTCACATGGGAGTGGGCACAAGGAATGCTACCCGACCTTCTCACCCGGACACACCTGCAGGGCCCCAGCGGTGCCGCTAAACCTTTCCACGGCTTGGCTCCAGCTCCCCCAGCTTCCATCTACCGCAGCTGCAACTCAGGGCTTCCAGAAGCCTCTCTCCCACGCTGAGCTTTGAGGCAAGAAGGCCTCTCTCTCTGGCTCCTTCTGGCCTCTGTGCCCTTCCAGGTCATGACACTCAAGACAGCACCATCATTTCAATAAGTCTTTGCTTGTCTCTGTCCTTTGCTAAAGCTTAAAAGGAAGGGCCTTGTTCTGTCTTTGGTTCCTTGGTTTTATTTTAGCATCCAACACAACTATTGAGCAGCTGAGAGAAAGTGAGAGACAGACAGACAGAGAAAGAGAGATGGAGAGATGGGTTGGGGAGATAGATTAGGGTGTGGCTGGAGGTAAGTCTGTCACTAACTCTGTCTCCCAGAAGAACAGACACTCAGGCCATGTGACACCCAGGTTGTTTTTGAACAAGGGACCAAGACTTGGGAGAACGTGTTAGAACATCAAGCACCAATGGGAGGATAAGCTCCAGGGTCTCCCTGGTCTTACCAGGATCATTCCCCAAGTTTTTTTTTCCCAATAAAATATTTGCCCAGATAGGTAATCATGCATGGAAATGGGTTTCTCTGAAGACAGAAAGCTTGCCACTGAAAAGCTGCCAGATGGTTCTGGATTACAAACCCGGAACAATGGCATCCTTTGGGTCCTTGGTGGAGTTTAGGATGTTGCCATCTCTAGATCACTTGCAATTTAATAGATGCACACTGAAGATAGGTTTGAGAACATGGATCACTCTTTGGATGTCTGTGGTATTATCCTACAGTTGCCAGCAGAAGCATTTCTTCTCCTTTGGAACTTGGGAGGATTTCTCTGCCTGAATCTGCTCAGCTTGGCTATTCTCTCAGAAAAAGGAGAAACAGGAGCATCACTAAGCTAGACTAGAGCAGATGTGGCCCTCCTGGGAATAGCTTTATCAAAGCACGTAGGCTTTGTAAATAAACCAAAGTCTCCACTTCCCTGCTTTGTTAGTGTGTGCTATCGTCTGTGCCTGGAGCCGCTGGTCTTTCTGTCAGAGACACTTGTTTATGTGTTGTCTCGAAGCTGCCTAGGACATGTCTGTGAGGTAGTCCACAGCATATCTGGACTCCCATTTTTGATTTTGAAGGTTCAGTGGAAATTTGATGATTTCAAACAAAGGCAATATCCTAAGACAAAATTCCTGCAGATATGCAAAGTTGCTTCCAATCTTCCAGTAAATTTCCAAGTCTCTTCCAAATTATGTTCCATAATTAGTATTTTAAATTCAATCTCATGCCCATCAGTCTAGATACCACTGCCAGAAAAATAACAAAAAAGGACAATTATGCTGAGTAGGGTCCATTCCACCAGCAGAATTAACCATGTTTCTTTCTTTTTCTTTACAGCGGTAAAATGCATACAAAATAAAAATTCATTATTTCAATGATTTCAAAATATACAACGTAGTAAATTCACAATGTTGTGTAACTTCCACCATTATCTAGCTTTAAAATATCTTTACAGGCCCATATACTTGCTCTCCTTTCTCTTTTTTTTTTTTTTGAGACAGGGTCTCGCTTTGTAGTTCAGGCTGGGCCTCAGCTCACTATGTAGCCTAGGCAAGCTTCGAACTCAGCAATCCTCCTGCCTCTGCCTCCCGAGTGCTGGGATTACAGGCGTGAGCCACCAAGCCCAGCTCTCCTTTCTCTTTTGAAAGTTAAATTTGCTTAGTAAAAGACAGAAAACAATTTTAATCATTGGTAGCAGCAATCAGTTCATGAAACATCTATATTATACATTGACTATGCATAGGAAAGTATAATTTGACTGATTTTTTATATGAACCAATATGAAGAGATTCTGGAAAATATATCTATAGAGAAATTACTGTGCAATCGCTTCTCGGCCTTTTGGCTAAGATCAAGTGTAGAGAGATTACTGTGAGTAAATTTCTAAGAATGTTTATATAGATAAAATATCTGAGAACAGATGGACAGGTGAACAAATCTGAGGGCAGATTTTATTGATTGTAAGAAAATTTCAGAAATTTTTTTAATTGAAATCTTACATAGAATAGTTTGAAAAAATAAGATTTTTTGTTTATAGAATACAAGTGATTTTCCTATAGAAAAGTCTGAAATACAGTTTATAATTTTACTTAATGAATCTAGATATAAATCACTAGTAGATAACTATATAGCAATATTCTTCATTATTATTCCCCAGTAACAATATAAAATAATTTGTGATTATCACCTTGGTGGTTTAACAGCAATATTTGTACTTGATTTTTCTAGAAGTTCTAAAGACTTTCAATATTTGAAATGAGAGTTAGCACTTCATTATTTTTTTGAAGTTGAGACTACATAATCTTTCTCATGCCTGACTTTCCAGCCTTGTTATGAAACAAAATGGCTTCCCAACTGTTCACAGGTGGGTTTGGGGGTTAGCTTTAAGTATGTTAAACATAAACATTTTCTTGCTTCTTCTTCTTCTTTGACCTTGGCGATTACACCCAGCCCTCAAATTTTATCCTTCTCTGGAAAAACTTTCCGTATAACCCAAACTTTACCTTTCACTCCTGAATCTCTTTCCGTTTCAACAGCTACTTGCTCTGTGAACTTAGGTCAACTTCCTTTAACCTTGTAAGATGTGACATGAGTGTAGAGTGGAGATAATAGTAGCTCTAAAAACTGTAAAGAGGATGAAAGAGACCAGTGAACGTTTCAGATCTTATCACTTGTTGCTGTCCTTCCAGCACGCTTATTTGTGAACTCATGTACTATCTAATCATGAGGGGGAGGAGAGGGCCATTTTATTACTCTGTAAATAAGCTTTTAAAGGGAAACTTACTAACCTGGTACCGAAATTCATGAAAGAGATTATAATGAAAAGGAGAGTTAGGGCGATTTGTTTATGAAATCAATACTTCCCATTGAAGCAGCCTTTAAAATACAAATGAGAAACTGCACAGGAGATGATTGAGAACTCTCTTATACAAATTGCTGGGATTTGGACATCATTTTTTGAAGTTGTGGTAAAATTAAATTTACCATTGTAACCATTTTTAGGTATACAAGTTGGTGGTATTGAGTACACTGTGTAACTATCACCACCTTCCATTTCCAGAACTATTCGGTCTTCCTAAACAGAAGACCAATCCACGGCACACATTCCACTCCCTGGCTCTGGGTGGCCACCATCTATTCTGTGTCTCTGTGAGTATGATTATTCTAGACACTTGATATAAATGAAATTTTATAGTATCTATCTTTTTGAAACTGATCTATTTCATTTATGGTGTCTTCAAAGTTTGTGCATGTTGTAGCATGTGCTAACATTTCCTTCCTTACTGTAAGTGTTGAAAAATATTACATTACATGCATATGCCATGCTTTGTTTATCCAATCACCTATTAAAGACCTTAGTTACTTCCACCTTTAGATACTGTGAGGAGTGCTGCTGTGGACCTGAGTGGATAAATGTCTTCTGGAGTCTCCTTACTTTTTTGGGGCATATACACTAACATTTGATTGCTGGATCACCTTGTGATTCTTTTTTTGAGTATTGGCGATTAATCCTAGAACCTTTGCACTGAGCTATATCCTTAGCCCTTTTTTTTAATTTTTTTTTTTTGAGACAGGGTCTCACTTTGTAGTTCAGGCTGGCCCTGAGCTCACTATGTAGCCCAGGCAAGCCTCGAACTCAGCAATCCTCCTGCCTCTGCCTCCTGAGTGCTGGGATTACAGGTGTGAGCCACCACGCCCAGCTCTAGGTTATAATTTTTTTTATTTTTTAATTTTTTTTTTGAGACAGGGTCTTGCGCTGTAGTTCAGGATGGCCCTGAGCTCACTATGGAGCCCAGGCAAGCCGCTGCGAACTCAGCAATCCTCCTGCCTCTGCCTCCCGAGTGCTGGGATTACAGGCGTGAGCCACCACGCCCGTCACTGTGGTATGCGATATTGATTGCTGGTGGGCGTGAGTCACCACGCCCAGCATCGTATGTGGTTGCCGGGATCGAACTCAGGACCTTGAGCTTGCGAGACAGGCGCCAGAATCACTGAGCTAAATCTCTGGCCCCTCCTTAGCCCTTTTTTAATGTTGAGCCAGGGTCTCACTAAGTTGCTGAGGTACACAGGCTGGGCTCTGATTTGTGACCTCCTGGCTCAGCCTCTTGTATGTTTATTTTTTGAAGAGCCACACCCCATTGGCAGTGCTTATGGGCTCCTATGTCTCTAGATCCTCACCAACACAAGCACCCAGCCATGACTGCTAGTGTCTCACGATACATAGTGATGACTTCCAAGGCAGATATATCAAACACCACTTTTCTTTAGCACACTAGATGTTGAGATATTATGAAAAATTCACATGGAAATTAGTAATTTATAGTCATTCTGAGTCTAGCCTTGTAATGACCCACATGAGGATTGACTTTGGGTTCGATGCTGGCCAGGCATATAACCTTGGGCAAGTGAAGTGGCTTTTCTGAAAATCATTCTCTCTGCATATAAACTGATCATGATAATTCTTACCCCGAGATTTTTAATGGGCTTAAATGAAGTGGCCTTGTGAAGTACTTATACTGTGCTACTCATGTAGGATAGCAAATAGCAACTTCAGTTATAATGTTTGAGTTTTACTTCTTAGGAACATTTTTCTTTAAAACTGCCATCTCTTTATCAGAAAATGGAGAGACATTCTTGTTCCTGGATAGAAAGTACCAATATTATGAAAATGGCCCTACTCCCAAAACTGCTATATGAAGTCAATGCAATTTCAGTTAAAATCTCAACAGTATATTTCAACTAGAGAAAACAACCCAAACATTTATCTGCAACCAGAAGAGATCTAGAATAGCAAAAGCAAATGTAGGCAATAAAGACATGACAGGTGGTATCACAATCCCTAACCTGAAACTATACTATGAAGCCACTGTGATAAAAACAGCATGATCTTTACTCTTTTTTTTTTTGGAGAGAGGGTCTTGCTTTGTAGTTCAGGCTGCCCCTAAGCTCACTATGTAGCCCAGACAAGCCTTGAACTCAGCAATCCTCCTGCCTCTGCCTCCTGAGTGCTGGGATTACAGGCATGAGCCACCACACCTGATTTGGTTTTTACTCTTTCCAACAAAGAAACAGACCCAAGGATCAATGGAACAGACTAGAAGATACAGAAACAACTCCAGACATACTAAGCCACACCATCTTTGACAAAGGAGCCAAAAACCTTTGATGGAGGAGAGTCTTTTTAATAAATGGTGCTAGAAAAACAGGGTTTCAACCTGCCAAGGATTAAAACTTGATCTACATCTTTCATGATGAACTAAAATAAAATTGAAGTGGATTACTCTTGAAGACACTGGTGTAGGAAAAGACTTTATGAACAAAACCTCAGTAACACAGGAACTAGCAGAAAGAATTGACAACTGGGATCTCATTTTATTAAAAAGCTTCTGCACAGCAAGAGAAATAACCAACAGAGCAAAAAGACAACCTCCAATGTGGAAAAAATGTTTTACCATTTATTCCTCAAAGAACTACTATCTAGAATACATAAAAAACTTTTTTTTTTCTTTTGAGACAGTGTCTCGCTTTGTAGTTCAGGCTGGCCCTGAGCTCACTATGGTGCCCAGGCAAGCCTCGAACTCAGCAATCCTCCTGTCTCTGCCTCCCGAGTGCTGGGATTATAGGCGTGAGCCACCACGTCTGGCACTGTGGTATGCGGCGTTGATTGTTGGTGGGCGTGTCTCCATGCCCAGCATTATATGTGGTTACTGGGGATCGAACTGAGGACCTTGCACTTGCGAGGCAGGCGCCGGAACCACTGAGCTAACCCTCCGGCCCTATATAAAAAACTTTTAAAAAATCAGCACCCCCCCCAAGTTTAAAGACCCAATTAAAAAATGGGCATCTAAATGAAGACATTTTTCAAATGAAGAAGTCGAAGGAGCAAATACATGAAAAATGTTCAACATCACTAGTCATTTGAGAGATGCAGATGAAAACAGTACTGAGATTCCATCCCACTCCAAAATAAATGCCTATTATAGAGAAATCAATCAATAAAAAATGCTGGTGTGGCTGTGGAGAGAAATTTTTCTCTACTGTTGGCTGAAATGTAGTCTAGTACAACCACTATGGAGATCAGTGTGGAGATTCCTCAAAAAACTAGAATTAGAGGTACCATTTGACCCTAGTATTTCTCTGCTATATATATGTGAAAGAATTATAAGCATACCACAGTGAGATATATGCACCCATGTGTATAGCATCACAGTTTATAATAGCTAAATGTTGGAAACAGCCCAAATGCCCATCAACTGGAAATTAGATAAACAAGATGTGGGTTTAAAAAAAAAATATATATATATATAATCATTTTTCTAGTATGAAAAACTGAGGGTGTAAATGAAGTCCAGAATATATGAGAAGTATTGTGAAAAAGGAAGGAAGTGTTGAAAGAGAAAGGGGAAATGGGGGAGAAGCAGGGAAAATAAAGAAAGAAAAGAAAATATTTTATCATAAAAATAAACAAGTAAAAAGGAAACAAAGCTTATGAATATAGGGGGTGAGGGGTGAAGGGAGGGTAGAGGAATGGAAAAAAAGGAAAATCAAGATACATTATGTATAGTACAAAATCTATAAGGGTGATGTGTACCTAAAATGTGGTTTTAAAAAAATAAAATGGAATATTCAACCATGAAGAATAATAAATTTGTGCAATTTATACTCAACCACATATTTTCTATGGTATGAGAAACTGAAGATATAAAAGAGTTCCAAAATGTAGGATAGATATTGTGAAATAGAAAATATTCAAAGGGAAAAAGGGAGTAGGGGTAAGTAAAGAAGGAAAAGAAAACATTTGATGGCAAAATAAAGGAAGCAAACTTATGTATATAGGGGCAGAGAGGTTGTAGGGTGGGCAGGGGAATGGGAAAAAATGAGAAGTTGTTTCATGTACTGGTACAAATTCTCAATGTCAATTGTGACTATGATGTGTATTTAAAATGTACCAATAAAATCAAATTTAAAAATTAAGAAAAAATCCCTGGTAACCACATACAACAAAACTGGGCATGCTGCTCACACCCACCAGCAATCAATACCACATACCACAGTGCCGGGCGTGGTGGCTCATGCCTATAATCCCAGCACTAGGGAGGCTGAGGCAGGATGATTGCTGAGTTTGAGGTTTGCCTGGGCTATATAGTGAGCTCATGGCTAGTCTGAACTATAAAGCAAGACACTGTCTCCAAAAAAAGAAAAAAAAACCAACTAAAAATAAAAAATAAAATGTATCAATAAACTTAATAAAGGAATTAAAAATAAAAAATAGTAATAGATCATGGGCACTTCATTTTCCATGTAAGCACCACCCAAAAACCAAGACCAACCAAACTTCCACGTTATGGTGTATATCTAGATGTCTCCCAAGAGCCTCACGGACTTGTAGACAGGGCTTCGAAAGGATTCTGGGTGCTTAGAGCTGACTTGCTTTTAGGAAGTGAGTCCTGGTCAGAAGAGGTGGTCCTCAAGGGTGTGGCCTGGGAGAGTCTACCTTCCACAATCTTCCACAATCCTCTGATTCTCTCTCTGCTTACTGTTCACTATGTGCCAAGGGATGAGCAGCTCTCCGCTACTACAGCCCTGCTTTACAAACTGTGAGCCAGAGTAAACCTTTCCTCATTTAATTTACTGTGTAGAGTATGATGTCCCCGCAGTGGGGAAAATAACTAAGACTCCCCATTTTAACAAATTTTGTATTCAGTGGCCACTTTTACAGCTCATGATCACAATGAGTATCATGTTCAGTTTCCATTGCTCGTATCACATATGACAGACTGGATAAATTGATTTAAAAAGGCTTATTTTGGCTTTCATTATATCATGTTTTTCATACTATGTTTTACGTCTGACTCTGCAGTGTGAGCAGAGCCAGGACTGCTAAGCTCCTGGCCCAAGATCAGGCAGGGGCCACACCTGAGGATGATGGACGTCACACTGGCAGGATCCCAAGGCAGTGCAGGGCATCACATGATAAATACAGGGAGCACAAAACACTTGGCCGAACTGGCTTTTAGGGTAGACCCAGTCTCGGGATAACCCATTATTTCGTTAATTGTATGAGTGTGTTAATCCACATAGGAGGTTGGAGACCTAACCATTTCTTACAGGCCACACCTGGTCCTCTGCCCAATGTCTTACATGAGAATTAAATTGTAGCACAGATTTTGGAGGAGAAAAAGATTCATTCAAGCCGTAGAATTAGACAATTACTTTTCTTGCCCATTATCTACTTACCCACCATCACTGTTTTCTCAGCCCAGGACCATCAGTTTCATGCTGGTCTCAATACTCGGGGCTGAGTTTGGTTCACTGAAAGAAGACCTAGTAATTGGGATTGGTGCTGGGGTGGGTGAGAAAGGCGCACTCACTTGTTCAGCTGTGTTTGGAGCTGTGAGCCTTAATTATAGAATTGCAGAAGCAGTTTTCCCTCTCCGTGAGGGGTCTTTGGTGGCACTGGAGACACTCCCCAGGGGAGGAGGCTGTGACCCAGTGTCCCCCCCTGCATTTCCCTCTCAATGGGTGTGAGCTTTGTCTTCTCTCTCATCAGTTTAGGTTGATTTTTCTGTGATTCATGATCTGTAAAAAATTTGACTATTGATTTTTAGAGAAAATTTATTATATTTCTGAAGTAGCTTAGTGTACGGTAAACCTTCAGAGATGGCATCTTAACTGATAACCTTTAAAATTCATAGATTTTTTTAAAAATTGTGATAAAATACATATAACATTTACCACCTTAGCATATATATATATTTTTTGAGACAGGGTCTCACTTTGTAGTTCAGGCTGGCCCTGAGCTCACTATGTAGCCCAGGCGAGCTTTGAACTCAGCCATCCTCCTGCCTCTGCTTCCTGAGTGGTGGGATTACAGGTATGAGCCACCTCGCCTGGCCATTTTGTCAATTTTTAAGCATACAATTTAGTAGTATTAAGTACCTTCTTATTATGAAATCAATCTCTAGAACACTTTTCACCATTTTTGTATTTTTTAATTTAAATTGTTTATTTTAACTGATACATAAAAACATAAAATTACGCATGTTAATGGGGTTCCACATGATGTTTCAATATATTTGTTCATTTTATAATGTTAAATTAGTTCATACATAATCTGCTTAAACATTAATATTTAGTTTTGGTGAAAACATTCGAAAGCCTAAAAGGTTTTTGAAATGTGTAGGATACTGTCATTGCCTACACATCAACCATAGAGTGCGTGCTCATTGGCATCTTACTGTGCGCTAGCCTATGAAGACTTTTTGTTCTGTTCTGTTTTAGTCACTTTTCCATTGCTGAGACAAAATATCTAACACCCACAACTTAAAGAATAAGAGGTTTATTTTGGCATACAGTTTCAGACCATAGTCAACTAGGTCCAAAGCAGAAATGATACAGGGGAAAGGAATCGCAGAGGAAAGCCACCAACACATGGTGGCTAGGAAACAGAGAGAGAGAAGAGGAGCCTAGGACAAAAAATACACCTTTCCAGAACACCACCCCCCTCCAATCAGGCTCTACCTCCTAACACATTCAGCTATTAAACTCATCAGTGGATAAATGAACTCATCAGTGGATGGGTGAGTCCATTCATGACTGTAGTCATTCAATCACCTTCCAAAACTGGACCTCTGAGTACAGAAGACTTTTAGATCTAAACCATAACATATTCTCACCATAACTCAGTACTCACTGGTCAACCTTTCCCTGACCTGTTTTCCATCTCAACTCTCCTCAGCCTCTCTGAGTATCACCATTCTTTGAACTTCAACAGCTTTTTATCTTAAGAAAAATGAAATTCTGTACATTTTAGACAACAATTCCCCATTTTCTCCTCCTCATAGTCCCTGGTAACCACCAGTCCATTTTCCATCTCTAAAAATACAACTACTTTACCTACCTCGTTTAAGTAGAATTGATAGTATTTATCTTTTTATCACTTTATCACTATGTAATTCAGTTCAGGTTGGCCTTGAACTCATGTAGCCCAGGTTGGTTTTGAACTCATGCCGATTTTTCTGTTTCTGCCTTCCAAGTGCTGGTGTTATGGATGTGTTCCCTCATGCCTGGCTAGCAGTATTTTATCTTTTTGTGACTGCTTATTTCACTTAGCATGATGTCATAGCAGTTCATACATGTTATAGCATTTCTTTCCTCTTTAAGACTGGATAACATTCTCATATGTATATATGTCAAATTTTGTTTACCCACTTATCTGTTGACAGACATATAAGTTGTTTCTCCCTTTCAGCTTCTGGGAATGATGTTATTTGAGCATTAGTGTTCAGTATCTATTTGAAACCTCAATTTAATTCTTTTTGGGTATTTACCCACAAATGGGATTTCTGGATCATATGGAAATTTTATGTTCAAGCTTTAGAGGAGTTCTCATACTGTTTTTCATAATGGCTGCACCATTTTGTATTTTCCCACAATTATAGATTTCTAAACAGTAGCTGGTCTTATGTAAAAAGTATATCAATCAAACATACATGAATTAGTAAGCACCATTTTGTATTTCTATCTTCAGCTTCTAGTATACACAGTTATAGGAGGAATCCTGTCAACATTTCTGATGAAATTCACACTCAACAATTAATTGTGGATTGTTAGGGCCAGAGATTTAGCTCAGTGGTTCCAGTGCCTGCCTAGAAAGAGCAAGGTTCTGAGTTCAATCCCTGGTAACCACATACAATAATACCAGGCTTGGTGACTTAGGCCCACCAGCAATCAGTACAACACACCACAATGCCAGGCATGGTGACTCACGCCTATAATCCCAGTACTCAGGAGGCAGAAGCAGAAGGATTGCTGAGTTCAAAGCTTGCCTGGGCACCATAGTGAGCTCAGGGCCAGCCTGAACTACAAAGCGAGACCCTGTCTCAAAAGCAAAAAAAATTGTTGATTGTTGAATATTCTAGTAAAGTGTACATGTTATTAGAATCCATATATTTTGCAACCTGAAAATATTTTGAAGCTATTCTCTTACCTTTCTTGCTTTTTATGAAGAGTGTATATACTCAATATCAGCTAGTAAACATGGAACTGTTCACCTACAATCTGGATTTAGGATGAAAATACCAAGTTCAGAAAAAAAGGAACAAAAGTATTTCATTTCAGTATATATGAATGAGAGTATATATTCAGGTTCACATTCTTTTTTTTAAAATAAATTGTTAGAAACAAATACAAGGAAATTGAGGTTGCTTTAAAGCAGGCTTTAGGAACTGAAAACAATGTGCTCTGGGGGGATCCATTTCTAAGGAAGGGAAATTCATGTACTGCAGCCAGCCTCAGTGTCCTGGAGCCAGACAATTCTGCTGAGAATAGAAGGAAATATTCTGCCTGAGCTGAGTCTTTGAAAGACACTCCCATGCAACAAAAGAAAAGCTTAAGCTTATAGATAAGGTGGTAAAGTGACCTGGGTTTCTGTGGAACACTGACATTTAAGAGAGACTCTTGAGTTATGTTGGTATGAGTTGGACCCTGCCATCATTGACCTTATCAAAATGGTGGCATGGTCCTTCTAGAGGGAACCTATTATTGTAGTGCCTGATACAGTAAATGCTCAATCACTCTTAGCTGAATCAAAGAATAACAAAAGTTTTGCAAAATCTCATATGCTAATCATACTCAATGGTTAGCCATCGGTCAGTGGGAGTTGGGAGAATGTTACCTGATTCTGAATATTTCTGCCATTATTCAGTCAGAAAGTAGGGAAAACATGTTATGTGATTCTGCGTTATGTGATTCTGCGTTATAGTTCTTCCTAGTGCTCTGATTTGCTTTCAGAAAAACAGAATTTACCTCAGGAACAAACCCCATTGGCATCTGAAGCCTGTCTAAGTGGTTCTGGGCATGAATATTCCCCAGAGTCAATTTCCTGTCTCCCCCTTATGCATATGCTTTCAGATGGCTTATTTAGCCACCTGACCTGAGGGAACTCAATGCCTTTTCCCACCTCTATTTCTATTTTCATGTGAACCATGACCCAACTCACAAGACAAGAGTGTAGCATTGTGACACATTGCCTTGAGTGGCAAAAACCTCCTTGGGTCAAAAAGTAAAACCATGTGAAACATTGCCTTCTTTAGCCAAATCGATATTTCTATCTCTGTATTTCGCAAAGGGATATACTTTCTGCACAAATTTATTTTCATGTTTCATAACTATTAAAATTGTGTTGGTTTGCTCTGTTATACAGAAAAATTATGTGGATTATTCCATTAAAATACTTTTTAGTAGAGAATTATTTGAAATGTTAAACTTTGATTTATGCACATTTTCCCCTAGAGATTATGCTAGTCAGCATTCTGTTGCTGTGACATATACCTGAGATAACTCAATTTAAGAGGAAAAAAGGTTTATATTGACTCAAGATGTCAGAAGTTTCATTCCTTAGCTGCTTTGTCCCATCCCTTTGGCTTTGTGGGTGAGCCAGAAAACATCGTGGTGAGGAGTTTATGGTTAAGAAAAGCTGCTGTATTCACGATGGCTGGGAAGGAAAAAGAAAAAGAGAAAGGATGGGGATCATCATGACCCTTCCAGGATATGTCCCCAGGACATGACTTCCTTCCACTATGCCCTACCTCTTAAAGGTTCCACTAGTTGCTAAGTAATACCACAGTCTGGTGATCAAACTTCAACCCGTTAGCCAGTGGGTTGAAAGATCCAAACTTGACATCCAAACTGTGACAACTATACAATGGTTGACAATAAAATAAACTCTCAAGCAGTTAAATATATTACATTAAGATAAAATTCTCAAAGGAACATGAAACGGAAAATAGTTCCTGAGGAAAAAATGGGTTGACTTCAGGTTTCTGACAGTTACTTAAAATCTGCATCCAGCACTTCAATAATCAGGAATAAATGAGTCAGGAACCTATATTCTGCTGCATGGACTAAGATAAAGAATTTTACTTACATTTATATATTTAAACATTTCCAATACACAAAATCACATCTTTAGCAACAGCTTAAATTCAAGTCAGAAGTTTTGTGTGACAATTCATGAATATGAAAAGCTAGAAAGTAGTTTTTCCAAACTCTCAAAGGAGGCACATGTTTTAGTCCCTTTATAGATGAAGCCATGATGTGAAGAAGAAGAAGCATCCACTGACATTTAGTCCAATACAAAACTGTAGAGAATTCACATGAAGACTTGAAAATAGCAGTGGGTCCGCACATCGTGTCGCCATAGCACCGGTACTATTTAGAGCCAGGAAAAGTGAAGCACGGCTGCCATACAAAAGAGCTCTCAATTGTGTATTGCTTATTTCCTCACATTGTAGGCCTCCAGGATCTCCTGGCAAATGTGGAGTGAGTCAGTCCTGAGCTACTGATCTCAAAGCCCAGATAAGGCTTCTGGAAATGTCTCCATGAGCCCAAAGAAGGGGTGAGGCAACCTCTCATTTTATCAAGCTGCTCTTGATGACGCCAAGGGAGTAGTCTTGCTGGGCCTGGCACTACTCATGCAAAGAGAAGGTGTGGGTTGAGTTGTAACAGATCTGCATAATCTGGATACCAAGTCCATATGGTTTAGGCTGAAAGGACTCAACTGTCACAGAGCCACCCGCAGAGAAAACTTCACAGGGCAATGCCAGGTACTGGGCACCAGCAAGTGTTCTCCTATAGTTGAATTCCATCAGACCAGCCTTCGACATACATCCCCAAAGGTTATCACCCAAACAATCTTGTGACAGCATATTATTTCCCCTAGAAGTAGAGAAGTAGTAAATAAGTGAATTTAGGCTTTCAGTGTGTCTCTGACAGTCTGTTACCAGTTGCTTCAGCTTGGCGTCTTGGCAAATCCTTCCTTCCCTGAGACTCTCCATTGAACAATAGCTCACCATTCTTCTTGAATGGCAATCACCCCGCTACTATTTGGGGGGGATGCTTGAGACTGAGCCTTGCCATGGTAGGCAAATGCTCCATCACTGGGCCGCACCCCCAGACTCACAGAGTACTTTTTTGTAACTTATTTCATGTGCTGTAATGCTTTCTGAGTTCTGCCATGGCATATAGTATGTAAGGTATGATAAACTACCATAAATAACTTGCCTTTTATTTTAATATTATACAAAATGTAAACATTGCCTATATATTTTTATCACATTTCATAGATCAAAATTTTCTCCCTAGTTGTGATTGCTTAATATTCTTTTGTATGGCAAGACCACATTTTGTTTTCTTACTGACTCACCAGTGGTTATTTCTAAAAATACATTAACCTAATGAATTACAATTTTATCATTATTTTATTACTCTATTAACATACCAACTTCTTAGTTTCTGGATGTGTCTAATTAATTATCCTAAGATTTTTCTCTTTCTGATGTATCCTATGCAATCCTTACCTAAGTTTCTAACAGTTGCTCCATGGTACATATCCAGAGTCTTATCCCTCAAAATCTTGGGTCTAATCAACCCTGGTAGCCTTATTTTTCACCACTTTCACTAGTCCTCTTCCCATTCTCCACATCAGTTCAGTGGATGAGTACTGTGCTTCGGGCACACAGATGATAGAAAGTTCAGAAAAGGCTCCACCAAAGAAGATAACCCTGAAAAGCTGGAACTCAGTGTGAGGGCTCCCTTCTGTTTTTCTATACTCATCCTACCATGTGTTCTGTGGAGACTGATTATTGATGTTCACTTCAGTGAGGCTCATCTCCCAGTGCTGGTGGGATGCTCACTCCGCAGGTATGGGTTGCGTGTGGTCTGAGGTTAGATGGCCTTTCCTCAGTTTGCCACTGGTTGGCTCATGGCCAGGACAAATTACTCTTAGGTGGATTGTGCTTCAGTTCTACACTGTGCAGCACGGATCACAGCACTGTGACCTGTTCTAGTCTATGAGGATGAGTCCAGCCTTGTATCTGCAAAGTCTTCTCACATGCTGCACAGTTTTTGTTGCATGTTTCCTTTTTCGTAAATATCCTCAACTGGATTATACACTTTCATTTGCTAAGATTCTGTTCTCTATTAAATATTTTTGCATGCTTAATTGCTTATCAGACAAAAAGTACACTGGCACCAAAAAATAAAAAGGATTCCCTCTGCTCTTCAGGAGCATAGTATATATTTATGCTCCTTCAAGAGCCCCATGGCTTTCAGGACACGGTTTTACTCTTCCTCTCTCCCTTCTTTCCTTCCTTTCTTCTTCTTCCATGCATACTAAGCATTTACCTTATGCCAGGCACTGCTGCAAATACTGGCACCCTGTAGAGGAATAGGGCAGTCATACTCCTATGGGGTGTATTGGCTAATGGAGAAGGGAGACAATATATGTATAAGTGAATAAATAACATGATTCCAGGGGAGGAATCACATAGAATTGTTACAGACAAACGAGTTAGGTAGAAATAGTATGGGCAGTCAGATAGGGCCGGGCCCTTGAGAAAGGCAGGACAAAGGTGAAACATGCCACAGCTGCACAGAGACATATCGCTTGGAAAGCAGGCCTCAAGATAAAGACAAAGTGATCAGACCTACATACTTCTTTAGAGAACAAACACTGAGCCTAGTGAAATCTAGGTAGACATCAGCCACCCTGGAGGGTGATAACAGACCTCTGCACTCACTATTTCCTCAAATCATCTTCTTTCCATGAAGAACTGTTACAGCACTCTCACTCAGACCACTGTCACCTGAGCGACTATCCTTGTGGTCTTATTGGATGATCACGGCTGTGAACCGCATTGTGTTCATGTGGATCTCACCCTATAAAACTCCCCTATAAAGTGAGGTTTCCCTGTTACCCATTTAGGATCCCTCCTGCTTGCCTCTCACAAACCTTCCTATTAGTAGATATCTTTCTATTAACCTCCATTGTTCCTAGAATTCGTTCTTTGAGTTTTAGAGAATAAGAGTTCAGCATACCATACAATGAACGGGATGGGATATACTGTATTTCTTATCTCACCTCCAGTACTATTTCCAGTATCAGTACGGCAGTGACAGTGTATGTTGGTGGTTGTAGCTGGTCAAGGGTAGTCTCCCTGAACAGGTGACTCCTGAGCAAGACTTGCATGAAGGTGGGTCAGCAGCCCAGCAGAGGCCTTTGGAAGAGCAATCTGGGTAGAGGAACAACCAGAATGTGTGTGTGTGTGAGGTGAGCTGGACAGGACTGTAGGGGCTGCACTAATTTCACTGAAGTAAAATCAGGCGAGTGGGTGGGAGCAGACAGTAGATCTTGTTAGAGCTATTAGATGTGTCAGGAAACTTAAGTTTTCTCCCCAAGTAGGGTGGAAAGTCATTTAGAGGACCATGAACTTGGTCAAGTTTACAGGGAGCGTGACTGCACGCACACCTCTAAATCCTTCTGTATTGGTGATGCCCATGTAAAACTGAAGGAGGAGAGGCAGGAGGACATCTGGGGGCTGTAGCAAGTATGCACGCACCCACATCCACACACACACACCCTCACATGGGCTGCTCCACAGACTGAAGAAGCAGCGCCATCACCCGGTGTTGACTGCGAGGAGGCTGCCCCTGCTCGCTGCCCTCTGCTTATTCTCTAACTTTCAAAAATCAAATAAGAGCCAAGTTGATACTGTGCTGTCAGATTCAGACCACCGGTATTTTTAATTTTTAGAAATTTACCCTATAGATCTTCATTTAATCTTGTACAAATTAAAAGAATAAATTTATAAATTTCCTACATAACCTTAAAACAATTTTAAATTTATATACTATGAGAAATGCAATGTTGTCTGTTAGAAGAGACACCTTCAATTCTTTTATTCCTCCTATATGTAAAACAGTATAATTTTAAATGACCCTGGATTTAAGTATCTCTGAGGTTTTAAAACTGTTTATTACAGATAATTTTTAATATTTCACAATCATCCTATTAAGAATGAAATTGTATTTTTCTTTTTTTTTTTTTTAGACTAACAGGGAACTTCTGAGTGTGTATTTAATGTAAGAAGTAATAAAAGAGTGTGGATAGGCTGTGACATGTATATTTTTGAATGAATTTCTTAAATCTTCTGCTAGCAAATTTAAAAGGAAGTCCTCCACCTCTCTGCTGTAACATTATTTATTTCAGGGGCTGGTAGGTTAGTAATCATAATCCTTCACTCATCTGCCCTCTAATCCATGAGCAAAAGGAAAACAGGAATCATTGATTAGCCGGGCTAAACATCAAAGGCATGATCTTCCTCATAAATCAATCCTTCCATTCCCCGAATTGCTTTGTGGATTTCTCCCAAGCATCCCCATTTATCTACTGAACTAGTTATTCATTCCTAAAGCCTCAGATTTGTTGTTAGAAATTCTTCTTTTTATGATTTTCTACTATAAGTTATTGCCCAACTAGCGGAGCTTGGAAGAAAACCAAGTGAGACCACCTTCGTGACCTGCAGAAAGGCTATGGGACCTCAGCAAAGTGCACCTCATGTCAGCTTGGCCCGAAGAGCAACTAAAATTTGAGACTCAGCAAGTTGCTTCCTTAGAAAGCACATTCACCTCTCAGTAAACACAAGGGTGATTAGTTTGCCTTTGTTGTTTTCTTCTTTACAAGTGAAATTAATACAGTGATAACCTCCTCACCAGACATGAGTATCGATTTCTGCCTCAGTTTTTTGCCCCTCTTCTGAGTTTTGAGGACATTACCACAGGGATCTATTGATCAGCGTGCTGCCTGTCACTTCCTTGGACCCAAAGGACAGCAGCCCTGTCACCTTCATGCCCTAGAATAGACTGAAAGGTAAAGGGTCAGAGATGAAAGGCTTCTGATTAGTTCTTCTTTGTAGTCAGCCTTCCAGGAAGCCCTGAGCTTCTGTTTACATCTGTCCTTGGAGTTTAAGATGGAAAACTTTTACTCCCTATTCCATGCTTGTGTGTAGGTGAAGCAGAACTCTTTTCTTCCTCAGTTTCTCACTGGGAGAGATGGATTGTTTGTTGTTAATCCCAGTTGCCTGTCTAGGGTAAAAAGCTTATGTTTCCTGGGCTCTTCATTTGTTGCCTACATTGTTGGGCTCCATCTGTCATAGAAACTCAGTGCTTTTAGGCATTGACCAAAGAACACCCAAATCAATTTCCTCTGAGAAAAGGAACATGGAGAGCTTGGGACTGCTTTTTTCCCCTCTTAAGTTTGGATGAGGCCATCGATCTCATTATTGAACCAGAGCGGAGAGGGTCAAGGAAGTTTCACGAAACTAAGAGAACACCAAAGAAAAAAAAGTGATTATTTATCCATATTCATGAAATGGGCCAGCAAAATTCACAGGTCAGGCGGCCTTGGCTTAACTCACCTCTCTTATAGCTACCTTAGTAACTAATGAGGTTAAAACAAGGAAACACTGTGAAACTCTGCTAATCCTTCGGGAATATTTCATGTAAGTTTTCTCCTCTGTAGTTCCAGATTATTGCCTTATCTCAAATATGCATTTTTAATTTGAATTATGACCGTATTGCTTTCTATTATCCCCTTTTCCCCTAGAAAGGCCCCTGCATAAATTCTACATAAAGCCCCCGCCCCAGTTACCTTTAGGCAAATATATACTAAAATCCTTGGCATGCTAGACAATAGTTTTTTGCAGATTGTGGCTTCTTCTGTAACTGCCAAATCCTAGTCTCTCTTTGTCCCCAGCCAGCGGTGGATGTACTATGAAGTGAGTGTGGTTTAAGTTTAAGGATTTCTCACTCCACGTGGCCTTCCAGAGACTTGCGCCTAACGGAAGTTCATCTTTTCTGATGTATATATTTTAAAAGAAGGTCTCCAAAGCTTTAGCTTCAGGCTCTATAACAACTGGAACCACATGAACCTAACTGGGCCTCATTTGCGCTGACAATGTGACTTTTGGGTCCTGGCAGCCATGCCTTTTACTTCTTGCTGGTTCCTAGTTCCCATCCCTTGTCCACCACAGACTCTAGGTTCCCTAAGGACAAAGATGACTTCTGTGGTTTCTGTACCCTCAGTGCATATTTGAGATGCAAATTGATGTTTGCAAAATGAACAAGTGAGTGAAAGCCAGAATGCTGTTACTTCATCTAATTTACCTACAAACAACAGTGCCAAATGATGTGATGTAAAAAGGATGTGATGTAAAAAGTACTGTATCGTGTTCCTTTTAATCTTCCCAACAACCCCAAGAAGCCCAGTTTACAGATGAGGAGACTGAGGTGCAAAGAAATCAAACTGTCAAGTTACTCAGCTGGTATATAGTAGTGGCAGGGTTTTAAATTAGGTGGTTCTAACTTTCTTGAATATTTAAATAATTAATATAATTAACTCCTTTTTTCCCAGAAAAGTTGATATAAAAGAATGACATCTGTTTGTTCATATTAAATTGTAACAAACTAACCACCCGGAAGCAAAGAAAGTTTTTTCTCTACTGCTCCATGAAAGATATAGGATGATTTTCAGGAGTCTATCTGCAAAAGCTAATCTTGATTGTGATAAGCAAGAAATCTAAGTGCTATTTGTTTTAGAGTATTCTACATCAACATCAAGCCCAGTGGGTCACCCAGCTTGTGTCATAAAACAATTCACCTAGATACCAGGATTAGGAGACCTTTGAAGACAATGTCGATCAAGATGTGCTCGCTTTGTATCTTACTGCTCCAAAATCTTGCCGAAGGTTGGCTTTTCCCAGTCCTCCCACAATGCTAGATCACTAATTAACAGTGCCTGCGCATGTGAACCTTGCTTATCCACTGAACGTGTGATAAAACTGAAACTCACTCCTGTAGATAATGTTTCCAGACAGTGAAATCTGCCCTTCAGAATTAACCCGAAGTGATTAAGTTCAGTCAGTTAGTAAGTTATCCCTTGCTTGTTTAGTTCTTGTTTGATATTCACTACAAATGAGTTTGGGACAGCCGGTGCTGAGAACTGAAAACTCAGGAGGGAAGATGACCTTTGAGAAACTAAAGTAAGAAATAAAAGAAATAAACCTTGGAAGACCCTAAAGGAAAATCAGGTCCTACCTCCAAAAGAATTTCGATCTTGTTCTACTTTTCCTATTAATTTCTTAGGTAATACAGAGGAGTTCCCGAGACTTCCTGGTTACACTTACTCTTTCTTATTTGCTTGGTTGTTTTTTCAAGTGGTGCTAGAGATATTTATCTATCTTATGGAGGTAGGAATTGAACAAGTGAAGAATTCTACCCCAGCCCAAATTTATGTCTTTTGTTTATTTGTTTGCTTTGTCCCGGGGATTGAACTTGTGACCTTGTGCTCGGCAAGCAGGCACAGCAACCACTGAGCTAAATCTCTAGTTCCAACTCCTTCCCCATACACTGGAGACTGAACTCAGAACCTTGCTCTAGTGATGCAGGCATGGCGCCCTTGAGCTAAATTCCTGGCCCTTATTTTCATTTGAGTTTTGGGGGGTTGGTACCTGGGAATGAACTCTGGCCCTTGTGCTTCCAAACTAAGCATGGTACCACTTGAATTAACTCCCCAACCCTTATCATTTATCTATCTGTCTGTCTATCATCATCTATCTATCATCATCATCATCTATCTATCTCTATCTATCTATCTATCTATCTATCTATCTATCTATCTATCTCTATCATCTTTTTTTTTTTTTGAGACAGGGTCTCACTTTGTAGTTCAGGCTGGCCCTGAGCTCTCTATGTAGCCCAGGCAAGCCTCGAACTCAGCAATCCTCCTGTCTCTGCCTCCCGAGTGCTGGGATTACAGGCGTGAGCCACCACGCCCGGCACTGTGGTATGTGGTGCTGATGGCTGGTTGATTGCTGGTGGGCGTGAGTCTCCACACCCAGCATTGTATGTGGTTACCGAGGATAGAACTCAGGACCTTGCGCTTGCAAGGCAGGCGCCAGAACCACTGAGCTAACCCTCTGGCCCTTTTTTCTTTTTTTTGTGACAGGGTCTCGCTTTGTAGTTCAGGCTGGCCCTGAGCTCACTATGTAGTTTAGGCCAGCCTCAAACTCAGCAGTCCTCCTGCCTCTGCCTCCCAAGTGCTGGGATTACAGGCTTGAGCTACCAAGCCCTATATTTTTAATAATAATAAGATTAACTAGTTATTTTCTCTAGGTCAGTTCTAGTAACTAATAGATACTTTAACCAGTCATCTGGGGTTTTGGCTTCTCTCTAGTTTCCAGAGTATCTCTGCCCATCAAGGCTATACCTGCCACACCTCAGGCTACACACTCACCCTAGGCCCAGTAGGACTCTTCTGTGGTCCCATGGAGGCACATACCAAAATTCCCCCTTGGAGCCAATTCCTGGGCCTTTTCTCTGCCTCATTGGGAACAGCGCCTCTTACCTGCTGTGTCCTGAATAGACCTCATTGTGCTAGGTGTTTGGTTCTATGGAGAAGGACTTCTCTTCCCAGCTCATGACCTTCTTCCCAATCTCCTAAAAACATCCAGTTGCTTATTCAGTAGTGGCTGAATGAATATTCAAAGAATAAAATGGTTGTTTCCATATCCTGTAATTGCTTACCTGTGCTCTGACTAGCTACCAATCTAATTATTTAACTGGCTCTCTTTTAATAATTTGACTTTAATTAATTAATAATTTGACTTTAATTAATAATAATAATAATTTGGTTGTCTTTGAGAATTCATGGATGTGTTTTGAAGTATAAGCTTTGTTTTTAAAAATTTTTTAATAAGAATTGAGATGTTATATATGTGTATCAATTTCCCACAGTGAATGTAATCATTATGTATTGCAAACATATACTAATAAAATAAAATTTTAAAAATCTTTTATTGCAAAATGTCAAACTGGTGGAAAATTTCTAAGTATATTAGAAGGAGCTTGTGTGTGCCCTTTATACAAAGTCACCAATGTTTAGCATTTTGGCATATTTACCTTATAATTTTTCTGAATGTGTTATCTATGTTTGTATATTTTTCTAACACTTTTGAAAACTAGTTGCTAATCTCATGCCCATCAAAATGTATTTCTTACAAGAATAGTCCATTGTTCACCCACAGGTTATTTATCCAATTAGAAAATTTAAAGTCTACAGCATACTTGTGCATTCCATAGTCTAATTTTTCAATGATCCTCTTTATAGCAACTTGTTTGTGGAATAGGACCCACTTCAGGATCTTGTCTGTTATGTCTTGTGAGTTCTGTAAAATTTGAAACAGGTCCTTAATCTGTATTTACCACCAACATCTTTCAGGAATATAGCCAGTTGTGGAGGATCTTTCAGTTTGTGTTTCTCGGATATGACTTCACAGTTGGGTTCAGGCTATGCATTTTGGCTTGAAGCTTGCATATGGGAAAGTCATGTCACCTTAGGACATTTTCCCTGGAGATATCGGTAGTCCATACATTTCTTTTCCTCTCATTGCTTATATTATTTTGATCATTAAACAACTATGGTGTTGCTTGATTTTTAGTTAAGCATTTTCTTATTTACTAAGCATTTTGTTGGAAGACACTTGAAGGTTATTTTCTTCTTCATTCAACTCTTTGGTCATACATTTGATGATCCTTGCCCAAATCTTATTTTATTGCTAGTTGCAAAATGTTATTGTTTTAATTATTTTTATTTTGTGGCACTGAGGATTAAATCCAGGACTTTTACACTGAGCTATATTCCCAGTCCTTTTCTTTATTATGATTATTTTTTTATTTGGAAACAGTTTCATGAAGTTGTTTGGGCTGGCCTTGAAATTGGTATCTTTCTGCCTCAGCCTCCCAGAGTGCTGAGATTACAGATGAATGCCACTAGGCCTGTGTTCAAAGTAATGTTCTTAAAGCCCCACCTTTTTTCGATATCTGTTAGCATTCTGCCTAAAGAAGGACATTCTCCTCTCCTTATTCTCTTTTTCACTCTCATTTCTTTCTCTCCTTTCTTTCCTTCCTTCCTCCTTCCCCCATTGCTATCCCTATTTCATTCTTCCCCTTTTTTCTTTCCTCTTTCTCTTATTATTTTCCTCCTAGCCCACCTGCCTATTATCCCTGCAAATTCATGGATTCTCATTCTATTCAGTGGGTTGTAATTTATTTTGACTTTGGAATTACTGAATATTTGGCCAGTAGGAGTCTTGAAATGTGTTTCTGTATTGAGCAGCAGGGTAGATTTTTAATCAGAGCCCGTTCATGTTTTCCTGAGATGAGTTGTTAAAGAATATATTTACGTAGGTTAAATAACCTAGAATATATATTAATTTTTTATAGTTCATTTAGAAAATGGTTTCTATTCCCAATGTGGATTTATATTACTTTATATTACTATTCTTACTGTAATCATAAGCTCTTAGAATTGTGACTTAAGATATTAGGCCATAATTTCTTTTGCCTTTTTTCTTTTCTTTCTTTCTTTCTTTCTTTCTTTCTTTCTTTCTTTCTTTCTTTCTTTCTTTCTAGCACTGGGATTAAACCAGAGTTTCATGTAAGCTAGTTCCTTTTTTCTCTAATATAGATGTTTATCTATTCTAACTATCTTCTGTAATAAGAAGTCCACTGTCTTCTGAGGCAGTACACTCTGGTATTGGACAGTTTTATTTAATTTGTTTATTTAAAAAGGTACTGAGTGCAGATGACTATAAAATAGTTATAACAGAAAAACAAATGGTGTTGTGAATTATTTTCTAGTCTGAACAAACTATAGACTCTCCAGTTGTGTTTTATATTCCTGAAAAATTTGAGGCTTTCAATTCTATGTTTGTTCCTACACACAGTTACATATTGCACATTCTTCAGTGAAAACCAAGATAGTGCTAAAATCACTTCAGGGAAAAGAATAAAGCTTTTGAAATCTCAAACATGTTTTGGGTTGTTGGGATTTTACATCTTGGTGGTTCATTTCTACTGTAGAGAATTCATGGCTCTGACACATAAATTTCCTCTTGTAAAGTGTATCACGCTGGTGCTTTTCATAGAAAAAGAGCTTATTATACTTCTACTAAACCAGTCTGTGTGCTATTCTTCTGTTCTGCAACAGGACTTGGGCTGGGTGTCAGACCACTTCTGAGCTCTGACATCTACACACTTTCAGCTCGAGAAAGTCCTGTGAAGGAACAGATCCATGGCGACGGCTTTAGACCAGGTGTCTAGAAGGTGAGGGCTCTGGACACCTCGCTCTGGGAAGATCTGGTGGAGAAGGAGAGACAGGAGAAACAGGGCAGTACCTGCTTGGACGTGAGTGTGTAGTTTACAAAAGGAAATACAATTTTTTTCTTTAAACTTCCAGAAAAAAATTATCACTCATGGAAACTATTATAGAAAATCAACACGAAATGACCAAATAACCCCAGGACTAGCGTGTGATGACAAACTGCCCATTTCTCCATCTTCCATTTCTCTCCTTCTGCCAGACCCGCCACTCTAGCCACTAAAGAGTCAGTGCTGCTGCCTTCTTAAAAGCTTTTATGCCTTTGCTTAAAGCTTGTCTTCTTCCCACTTCAACTGCTCAAAGTTTTCATGCACTTCCTCAGTATTATTTACCCCCTCTAAAACTCAAGTTGAAGTTTATTTCCCAGGTGAAATTTTAAGAGGTAGGCTCTGTAAGGGCTGATTGTGCTCTGCCCTATGAATAGATTACTGCCAGTTGGGCTGGCTCTTTTGTACTCCTCAGCTGGCACGACGAGATGCCCCACATTGTCTCAGGACTCTACCAGCAAGAAAGCCAGTAGGAGTCTAGAGATGTGGTCCCTAGATCTTGGGTCAGACCCATGAGTCAAAATTAATCTCTTTTCTTTACAACCCAACCCATCTATGGTACTGTGTAACTAGCAACAGGAAGCAACATAAGATGGTCCCTAACATTCAGCCATCCTAGCACATCATCAGGGAAGCCATTCCCGACTCACTTCCCAGGTAAGCCAGGCCATTGCTTCCTTCTTGACCCTTCCAAGTGGTAGTGGAATATTTTTATCCCATTTGCTTACCTGTCCTAATCTGTCACATAGACTGTAGGAGACAGGACAGTTTAAAACATATCTACACATCATGGCTAAGCATGTAAAATGTGATTACTGCTGCTGTTCCAGTAGAATATTCCCATCATGTCAGAAACTCCTGCTGGACAATGCTGTCCTAGATTATATATTTGTTGAAGACAGAGATCACATTTTGAAGCATCCTTCCTCAAAAACATGGCTCAGGAGCATTGAAGACACTCAATAAACATTTTTTTTTTGAGACAGGGTCTCACTTTGTAGTTTAGGCTGGCCCTGAGCTCACTAGGTAGCCCAGGCAAGCCTAACTCAGCAATCCTCCTGTCTCTGCCTCCCAAGTGCTGGGATGACAGGCGTAAGCCACCATGCCTGGCTTTTTTTTTTAATAAACATTTTTAAAAATAAACAAATTAAATAGATTAGTCCAATGTTGGAATAGGGTGTGTAATAAGTAGTGAGGTTCTCATTATGGGAGAGACTCTTAGGATCAGTGTCATTTTGTTACAATACAAAGAGACACATATACATTTCATGATAAACTGCCACAAATAAAAGTGGAAGGTAGCTTCCAATTTTAAGAGTTTATGATTATTAGGAGGAATTCACTGTAACAAAATAATAAGTAATTTCTGATTTAAAATATCTCATTTTGGGGGCCAGAGATTTAGCTCAGTGGTTCCAGCACCTTCCTAGCAAACGCAAGGTCCCTGGTTCAATCCCTAGTAACCACATACAACAATACCCTGTGTGGTGACTCACGGCCACCAGCAAACAGTACCACATACCACAATGCCCGGCATGGGGGCTAGCACCTGTAATGTCAACACTTGGGAGGCAGAGGCAGGAAGATTGCTGAGTTGGAGGCTTCCCTGGGCTGCATACACAGTGAGCTCAGGACCAGCCTAAACTACAAAGCGAGACCCTGTCTATAAATAAATAAATAAATATCTCATTTTGGGGACACAGAAATAAGAAGGCATGGATTCAATACTTAATTTTAATAATATAAAGCTAATTCCACTCTGGGAAACATCATATTAGAAAAAGGAAATGAGCCAAGCATGGTGGCACATGCTTAAAATCCCAGCACTCTAAGGGGTAAAGGCCAGGAAGATCACAAATTTGAGCTCAGCCTGAGCAATTTAGTAAATTATTGAACCCCCCCAGAAAAAATGGGCAGGGGGAGTGGGTTCTATAAATGTAGCTGCACATTATTTTTATAAGAATATTTTGAGGATGTGTAATCAATTATCTGAGTTTTCATTATTTCTTCTGGGGAAATTTATTTGGTAAGTGCTTTGGATTACAGTAATGTTTACAGAAAGAATTATGCTCACAAACCAAGGTTTTACTGTTTTCTCCTGACTTCTTTGTCTCTCTACCCTTGGAAGTTTACCCTATGTGTGACAAGTGGTCAGTAAGTCTTACTGCTGGTTATCATAAATATAGCTGATATACATACAGAATTGCACTGCTGTAAGTTGCTTTCATTTAAATGCATTCATTTAATAATGAGATGTTATTGTTTGGGCTTCCTATCTTCTATGTAATAAGAACTGTGCTGAATGATTGGCCTAAAGTGATGTTACTCAGTCCATCTTACATCTGTAGAAACGGAGTCATAGATTAGGTAACTTACCTAAAGTCACACAGCTAGGAAGTGGCAAAGTGGCAGAACCAGTATTTTAAACCAGGTGGTGTGACCCCACAGACTACAGACTTAATGATTACTCTAAATGCTTCCTTCATGCCACACACAGCCGCTGAAAGACAAGCGACAGAACTATCCTGGGTAAAGTCAGTCAGTGAGTTTATAAATAAGTTCTTCCTTGAAACAGAGCCAGTATTTGCAATTTGAACATCATTTTTTCCAATTTTCTTTGCTTAGCTTCCTCAAGCTAAAATTTAAAAAGACAAAACACCTTTACATTTTATGAAATGTGAAACAAACACACGTCTATTGCACCATTTTCGTTTGGGCAAAGCATTGTTATTTATTTAGTTTTATCTTTGCATTGTTAGAACGCATTTCCATTAGCAACAGCTAGTAATGCTGACTTGTATTTTTTTTTTCCAGCAGAAATCATTTTATTGCAAATTCATATCATGGTGTCCCGGAAAGCTTGTGATGCCTGAGAGGGGAGAGCAATGCCCTCAGACATCCTGAGTCTGGGGTGGCGATTCCTCACATGTTTTGCAATGCTCTTGAGCCAGCTGAAAGGGACAGGTGAACAGGAATCTAGAGGGATAATCCAGGAAACCATATTTATTGGTTTTCTTTTCATTTTGGGATTCTCTCCTGTTTCAGATGTACAGTTTGGGGATCATTTCTTAAACTTTGCATTAGATGTGTCTGTGTTTTCCAGCAGCCTAGTCCTGCTTCTTCCTGAGCATATCAGCTTCTTTGCCCATCTGACCATCTCTTCTCCCCCACGTCTCTCTTTCTCTCCTGGCAGAGACTTACACAGTGGTGACAAGAGGAGAATTACAAGAAAGTAATAGACGTTAAGACTTTTGCAAAATTTGGGATGTGCTTCTAGCTGTTCCAAGGGAGTATAATGAAGTCAAGAGCTGATACTCAGGGCAGGAAGCCACCTCCTCTGAGATGTTGCTCTGAAGCACAGTATGACACGGGGTGCTCAAGGTCTTCTGCAGCCCCTCCCCCAAACCTCCCAGACACATCACAGTGTCATCAGTGCACCTTGCCGGTGTTTGTTTTGCACTAGTGGCCCAGAGAGATGAACCGCCTCATCACCAGTGCTGTGCAGAAACCACTATTTTCTCCCTTTCTGCACAGGCAAATATTTACCAGTTCCATGCGCAGCCAGGTCTGTCAGAGTTAAGAAGGCAAATGGTGCAGTGCAGCAAGTCAGCCAGGAGCCAGGCAAGGGGTGATCAATAGCAGAGAGGAGGAGAGCAGTCAACTCCAAGTTTATTCAAGTAGGGGGTGAAAGGCTTTTAACAGGTGGACCCCAGGTCATCAGCCTGGGAAACAAGGCTGGCTTCAGGGATGAGTTGTAGTATCTAGGAGTTTCCCTACTGGCATCATCAAGGGCTTAGAATGGGAAAAGAAGGAAGAGGAGAAGAAAAAAGAAAGGAGAAGAATATGCAAAGGAAGAGAAGTAAGGCTCCTGGAGTGTGTGGCGGGCAGAGGGCGGATGCCCTTACTCTGCCTGATACTGCGGGGCTCTGGGTTGGAGCTTGCTCCCACCACCCAGGTTGCATGTGGGAAACTCATGGGGAGATTCACTGCCTGAGAGTACACCCGATCATTAGACCATTTTAATGTTTAGGGTGTGTGTGTGTGTGTGTGTGTGTGTGTGTGTGTGTGTGTGTTTGTACTGGAAATGAACCCAGGGCCCTGTGCATGTTAGGCAAGTGCTGTACCTACTACCGAGCTACATCCCAGCTGTACTGGGTCACTTTTGGAAGTATAAGATTCCTGTCGATAAGAACCTAGGTAAAACTTGGAGCTGTCAAAATGTGGAATCAGGAAAGCACGTCCTGACCCACACACTGTAGCAGTGTTTGATTCTGTCCTCATGATGATCATGAGTGGACGGTACATGGAGCTTCATTTAACAGAGAAGATGTGAAAGGAAGAGTCAGGCCCCACCAAGTCCACACGACAGGGAATATCAGGCCCAGGCATCTTTATTGTTCTGACCTCAAGTCCTACCCACACTTCATCAGATCTTTACTACCATTTAAACCCCCAAAGTATCACATGTGGTTCTGGAAACAGATGTAAAAGCAAACAGCACCAGGACAGCGAGTTTGGAGGAGAAGCGGGTCCCACCAGCAGGTGGACCAAGAGAAGGGCCAGCCAGGGCTCAGCGCTTCCCTGGCCGCAGCCCTGGGAGAGATTTCGCAGCCATTGTTCTGCGGCCTTACTAGGTCTCAGTGTCTATCATGGGCGGAAATGAAATTGGTCTGGAATGGTTTCCTCTTCCCACAGTCTTCTTGGCCGTGGATAGATGACTTTTAAGTCTAATATCCTTACAGATATGAAAATTAAGCTGATCTACCCCCACTTAATGCCCAGAACATTTTTTC
>PVIC010009708.1:0-45049 GCA_004025085.1 Thryonomys swinderianus
TCTCTATGTGGTTGTGGGAACTTGTCCTGGGACCTGGTCCTCTTTTTGCCTGGCATCTCTAACAGCTCCATAAGCCCTTGGAATTCAGAGACCTCTCAGTCGGAAGAGTTTTAGTGTTTAGCATTTCCAACACATTTGGTGGCACACTGGAGCCACAGCAGGTGTTTCATAAGAAAGCCTAGAGCACAGCTATCCGTTAGGACCTTCTGCAATGATGAGACTATTTATGTCTCCATTGTCCAACAGCACCAGACAAGTTGAAGATCAGTTAGTCCTGACTAGTCTCATATGACTACTGAGTACTTAAATGTGGCTAGTATGGCTGAGAAGGTGAGTTTTTAATTTTATTCAAATTGTCATGAGTGGCTATTAGCTACCATAGTGGATAGCATAATCTTAATAGCTTTGCTTTAAAAACATAGAAATATAAGATGCCTCTCTCAGCATTTGTTTGTGCAGGTAGTAGAAAATACTGCAGAGTAAGATGAAAAAGAATAGAGAGTAAATGTAGGAAAGACAGACAAAGAAATATCACTTTTTTTGCAGATAACACAACTGAGTAATAGAAAATATAAAACCAACTAAATTCATATGCATGGTAACAATTTAGAAAAGGTAATAAATGGTCCTATTCCCAAATCTGAAAAAAGATAGATAATTTATATTAAGGTAAATAAGATATCTAGGAAAATAAAAACTATAATTGGAAAAATAAAAGAATACCTAAATAAACAAAGTTATATCCCTTGCCCCTGCTTTAGAAAATTTATGGTAATGTCAGTTACATTAGTCCATAAACCAAGAAATAGATTAACATAATTAACAATTACATTTCTGCTAGAATACAGTAGCAAAATTAATAATAAAAATAAATACACAGTAATACCAAAGCAGATTGGAAAAAGACATAATAATCAAATTTTAAGACATATTATAAAGTGATCTTAATCAAAACAGAATTTTGCTGGATCAAAGACAGGACAAAGACGCTAATAAAATAGTGATTCCAGAGATAAATTTAAGTACTTATAAGTCCTTAGGATATAGCGAACAAAACAAAACTAAGAATCACAATAATGGATGAAGGAATTACCATTTAATAAATGCTGGTGGAACAACCTGCTATCAATATGAAGAAAAGCATATTACAGCCATAACTCACCAAATATGTTAATACTTTCCAGATTGGTCACAGAACTAATTAAACATAGAAAGCAATAAAAAGGAAGGATAGCATACTTATCCCACCTGTGGTAGAGATGGATTTATGACTATTTAACTTTTTGTTTTTCGTGGTACAGGGATAAACCCTAGATCTTCGCACTGAGCATGTTGCAAGCAGTAAATGGATGTTCCCTATCAGCATCCTTCTCCTCCTCCTCCCCCTCCTCCCCCTCCTCCTCCCTCCTCCTTCTCCTCCTCCTCAACCACTGAAAACAAGTCTTGGGCTCTGAACCTGAACTTTGTATTTTTCCCATCAGGTGGAAACATGCCCTGTGCCTCTATGTATTGTTACTTTCCATGTGTTTGCTCCAGGAGTTCAGGACTCCATAACTTCATCACTCTTTTTAGCCCTGGGTCCTTTCTTTACACTTAACAGCCTGAGCGCACTGTCTGCACCTCACAAAGGCCCAAGAGGAGCCTAAGCTTCCTTCCCTGGCTCGGAGCACTTAGACTTCTCATTCATGAAGTTCCCATTCAAATTAAATGTAATAATTTCATTTGGTGTTTCTCAAAATACCACAATTCCACACTGTCTGCTGGGTCAGTGTCTCCAACTGATTTGACTGATGACTGATTTGCACAATAAATGCTTATTAGGAGTTTTTAATGGGTCTCTTGGAACATATCCTTTCACCTTGAGGAAGAAAGTGCTCATTCCTGTAGAGATCCATGAATGTCTTCTTCAACTTATTCTTTAACATTTTCTGCACTAGCTACACATGTATTTATAACATCACAATTGTGTTGGTGGTGATTTGTCATAGAAATACAAAATGTAATTTTCTGCATTAAAGGAAGACATTCTGAAGAGCAGTAAATATGGATCTTAGTGTTTCCGTTGGCATTTACCCGGGTGTTATTGTATTACCTAAGTTAACGTAAGAATTCAGTTTAGCTTTTCTCAGAAGAGGCCGAGGACAAATGTGGCCCTGGGTACTTCCCTCTCTCAAGCTCCAATTTCGTGGGCACAACATGATGGCTGGGCAAGATCCCATCTCCGGGAAGCAGCATGTCAGTAACTCTGAAGTAGTCGCAGGGAAAATCCTCAGGAAGACCCGCTGGGGGTCAACTGTGGGGTCACAAACACCCACTTTCTCTTTAGCTCGCGACCCAACTCCGCCCTGGGTGAACTCGACCTGGCTTCTCCCTTCCCCTAGGAGCCCCATGACCCCATGATCGTGGGAAAGCAAGATCTTAATCAGTTTTCCCATCAGAAAAAAATGGTGGGCTCTGTGGATATCATTTAAAACCACAGTAATATCTCTATCCTGCTCTCCAAAGAAAGGTATGGTCTATGTTCAGTGAGCAAGGCAGGTAGGATTTTTTTTTTAGTTCTTTTGAGATAGGGTCTCATTTTGTAGTTCAGGCTGGCCCCAAACTCACTATGTAGCCCAAGCTAGCCTCAAAGTCACAGCAGTCCTCCTGCCTCTGCCTCCCAAGTGCTGGGATTACAGGCATGAGCCACCACGCCCAGCACTGTGGTATGTGGTACTGATTGCTGGTGGGTGTGAGTCACCATGCCCGAACCAGGGACCTTGAGCTTGCTAGGCAGGTGCCACAACTACTGAGCTAAATCTCTGGCCTGGCAGGTAGGATTTTAAGAATTAAAAATATAAAATCCTTGCCTCACTTGGACATAGAAATGATGCTTATAATCCCAGCACTCTGGGAGGCTGAAGCAAAATGATCCTAAATCTGAGCTTACCCTGGGAAACTTAATGAGATCTGGTCTAAAAACAAAAACAAAAACAAAACACAAAAAGGCCTTGGGGGGCTGGAGATTTAGCTCAGTGGTTTTGGCGCCTGCCTGGCAAGCACAAGGCGCTTAGTTCAATACAATGCTGGGCGTGGTGACTCTCGCCCACCAGCAATCAATACCACATGCCATAGTGCCAGGGGTGGTGGCTCACACCTGTAATCCCAGCACTTGGGAGGCAGAGACAGGAGGATTGCTGAGTTCGAGGCTTGCCTGGGCTACATAGTGAGCTCAGGGCCAGCCTGAGCTACAAAGTGAGACCCTGTCTCAAAAAAAAGGCCTTGAGATGTAGCTCAGCGCAGACTCTCCATTCAGTTAATCCCAAGTGTCACCAAACAAAAAACAATCTTTAGCTCTTGTTCATTATATTCCTTAGTCACCAATCTCCGCTAATTCGAACCAAAGAGACCCTAAAAATTCTATTACAAATGTTCGTGTTGCCAGCAGTGTGATCTACTCTGTGTAGAGGACAGGAAGCTCAGGTGGTCCTGTCCTATCCCACACACTCCCACAGACCTAACTTTGAGGGCCGGGAACTAGGCCTGTGGGAGGCCTGTCAGTCCAGGAGGAGCCTGGCCCATCACATGACCTGGCCCCGCAGACCCACACTGAGCAGTGGGCAGGGGTTACTGCCGAAAGGCCCGGAGGCCAACAGGCGTTTGGAGAGGCCTTGATATGCCGTCAGACAGCAGAAGTGACAGGTGAGCAGAAGCGGGGATGAGGAGGGGAGCTCTTTGAGAGGAAGCTGAGGAACAAAAGAACAGCACAGAGTCACTTTAGAGGGGGCATATCGGCCTGAAAATGCAGCGATCCCTCACCAGCTGTGGCTGCTTCTGCTGCCCGGATACTGCTCTTCCTTCCATCCCTCTTTTCCCACGGTGCTGGCTCCTCAGCCTGTGTCTTCTCAGAGCTCTTCTCCGTGTCCACCCTTAAGACAAAACTCCATTTCCTGAGAAGGTCTGACTAAGACTCCTGCTTCTCTGAAACTCCCATAGACAGCGTGGCCTTTGTCGCTGGGTGAAGAACTAGGGCCCATGGAAGCAGAGGGATCCACAGCAGAGGCCCCTGCGCCTGGCCCCTGGGCTCCCAGAACACTGCTCTTGCCCTCTGAGACACCTCCCGGCTGGCCGAACAGGCCTTAGGCAGCACTGCTGCTGGGAGAAGTCTGCCTGCTTCAGACACTCAGTGGGTCCTAGCAGCAACTGTGGCCAGGGGTTTTCCTATCCAGCTCCACATCTCTTCATTTTTGAAATAAGTAAGAGAAACCAAAGGTCATGTGAGGCTTCAGCTATTTCACCTCATGCTTCATGGCACCCCCTCTCCTCCATTCCCAGCCTGCTCCGGCTGCGCCGGACTCATTGTTCTGGAACCCCTTATGGGGATGGATGAAAGGGCTAAGAATTCAGCTCTGCAGTCATTTCCCGGGGTCTCTGCAGAGCCCTCCCTTTCTTAATTAGCAGCCTTGGCCTCCTCCCTGTCAGGCCTTTCCTCCTCAATGCTTCAAAGTTCCATTTTATTCCCATCACCACAGCCCCCTTTCCTCAGCCAGGAGAATTTGTCGATTTCTCTGTTCAAATTTCGACCCAGTAATTTCTCCCCTAATGCACCTCCCCCCACGACTGCCAACGGCCCACTTTCCCCATCTTCTATTTGTTATTATCTGGACTTTCTGGCTCTCAGCCCTTTAGGACTTTTCTTTGTCTGCCTCACAGTCTCCTTAGGGTTTTTCTCTTGCCTGTGGGCTGGGATCCAATCCCAAATTGCCTTCCCTCAGTTATACTTTCTTATCTTTTTTATGAAGTCTTTCCGAACTGCTCATCAGTGGTTTCTGACTTCATTTCCTATTTTTCCAAAGAAAATGGGTAAAACTTGCTTCTTGCCTCATCTTTCCCCATCTAGAAATCACCTCAGAAAGACTCAGCAGTCAGATGTATCACCAAAAGTTAGATAACAAAAGAAACTGAATATCATCCAAATTAACAACTTCTGCACATCAGTGGACACAAGCAACAGAAAGTAAAGCAACCCAAAATAAGAGACAAGATTTGCCAGTCATACATTAGATAAGAGGTGAAATGTAAGAATATATAAAGAATTCCTACAATTGAACAATAATAAAACAACCAAGTTTTAAAAGGACAAAGCATCTGAATAGATTATTTTTCCAAAAAAGAAATACAAATGGCCAACAGGCATATGAAAAATGGTCAAGTTCCTAATCTCTAGGGAACTGAAACTCAATCAAAACCACAGGAAGATACTACTTCACACCCAGTACAATGGCTATGATCAAAAAGGAAAAATAATCATTGTCGTGAATGTGGAAAAGTTGGAACCTTTGTGTCCCATCCTGGGAATGTCAAATAGTGTAGTCACTGTGGCAAAGAGTATGCCGATTCCTAAAAAATAAGAAAATAAAAAACTTTAATTTTGATTTAGCAATTCTGCCTCTGGGCACGTGGTCAAACGAACAAAAAACAGGGACTCTAACGGATATATGGACACAACTTGTTCATAGCAGCATTATTAACAATAGCCAAAAGGTGGAAGCCACTTATTTGTCTATCTGTGGGTGAATGAATAAGCAAAACATGCCAGCTAAACATAATGGAATATTATTCACCTTTTTAGAAAAGGAAATTCTGATACATGCTATAACACAGGTACACCTTTAAGATATTTTGCTAAGTAAAATAAGCCAGTCCACTTCCATGAGATGTCTACAATACAGAAAATAGACTATTTGTTGCCTGAGTTGATACAAAAAAGAAAGGAGAACTGTTGTGTAATGGGTATAGAGTTTCAATTTTGCAAGACAAACAGAGTTGTGGACGTTGGTTGGCCAACAGTGTGAGTACTCAAACTACTGAACCATATGTACACTTAAAAACTGTTATGATGGTAAGTTAAATTATTTATATTTTAAGACAGTTAAAAAAAAAAAAGAACCCCTGGGTGTCACAGCCTGGTTACATTACAAATTCAATCATTTGAATAGGTTGGCCAAGGTAGTCAGTCCCTTCATGGTTCAATTTCCTCATCTATGAGTGGAATTCATACCTTTCTTGTAAGCCATTGTGAAAATTAAGTTCTAAACCCAAGTGTTTATGAGTGCTACAAACAAAGTACTGCTCAACAGATGTTAGTTATAACAGCAATAATGATCATTACCTTTACAGTGTGCAAGGTAACACTGGAAGCACTTCTCCCATGTTATCCATGGCTTGTGTCTAGAGGTCCCCCTAAAGTGACATGTGAATGAAGTGGGGTTTTTTCAGAAGTGGATGGATGTAGAGTGTTTGACCTTGAGTTGATTCAAGGTGCAATGCTAGGCTCAGAGGCACTAGGATTAAGGGTATGAGTGCTACTCGCCATAAGTAGTCTGGATGGGATATAAAAGGGCAGAAAGATGCTGCTAAGGTCTCTTGCTGCTTTTGCTAACTTCCTCCAGCCATAAACTGTTGTCCCTCTGCCATGTGCCACCTTCCTTTGGAGATACCTGATTACGGACTGAAACCTCTGTGAACTGTGAGCTCAATAAACCTTTCCTTACTCACCTTTGGCGTCAGGTATTTTGTCTCAGCAATAAGGAGAGTAACTGTAACACTCCAGGTAACAGTATTTATTTTCCAATCTACCTCTGTGTCTAATAAAGCTAAACTTTTACAGATTAATATACCGAAGCTTACAGAGGTTCAGGGATCAGTCTGGTCACAAACCCAGTGGGTCTTGGCAGACTAGAGATGAAATTCGGCTTCAGGGATATGCATTTGCCTGACAGAGAAGCAAGCAATCATCCCAGCGGCCCCGGATCAAGTCAGAACTGGATCTTATGCCCTAACCATGAACTGGGGAGCAGGGGAAGCTGTGGTAGGGAAGGCTGAGAAGCTCGGCTCCGCTCCAGGCCAACAACCCACCAGCGAAAGAATTCCAACTGTCTTTGTCCTCCTCCTACACCCATCCTGCCCCAGGGATAGGACCAGCTGGCTCCAACAAAGACAACCCAAGCTGGAAGCTGGGAGCTGCAGCCAGCGGTCATCGCGGCCCCCAAGCATGGGACAGCACCACCCAGAGCGAGAGCACAGAGACCTGTGGGCAGGACTCGCCCGGGCACCTTGGCCCAGCCCAAACCAGGGAATGAAACCCATGCCACCCCACCAGACACTGGAATGTGTCACGCAGAACTAAGGCTCAGAGAGGCAGCAGCAGTTCTGGCTACTCCTGCCCGCCCGAGACTCGCAGTGGCCGCTGGCCTGCGTGGAGCTCTATGGAACAAGGGCAAGGTTCTGTTCTGGTTCTGATTCAGGCCCAGAGGGATAACGACAGGAACTTTCCAGGGACTTGCAGTGCAGTTTTCTTTCTGATAAATGACTTCTCCTTCCCGTCCTACTCCAAAGTCTTTTAAAAGACACCAGCTGGCCTGGATGGCCATGGCTACTTCCTGTCAGAACTGGTGGTGAGGGTCCAGCCCAAGCAGCAGGGCGGGCAGGATGCTGCCTGGCCAGAGGCACCTTGTGCCCCTCAAGGAGTAGCCCCCAGAAAGCCATCTGCTAGAATACTCAGGTCAAGAGTATCCCCTCAGCAAGAGGGAAGACTTGGCTCCCGGGCCCTGGGGCGAAAAAAGGTCCAGATATAAGATTTTGACACTTGGGAAAGTTTTCTTCCCCTCTGTCCACCCAAACTTAATTTGAGTGCTTCTCTGTGGAAAAGGGGCTTAAATTCCTTCTCAGAGTGAAAAATTCTCTATCCATTATTTTATATGTTATACAAGTAATACATATTCATGATAAAAATTAGAAAAATTAAAGTCACTCCAAATCTTACCTTCAAGATTTAATCACTATTAATGCTTTATGTATATATTTCCAGACTTTATTCAGTAAAAACACTAACCTATTTTTTTTTTTTTTGAGACAGGGTCTTGCTTTGTAGTTCAGGCTGGCTCTGAGCTCGCTATGTAGTCCAGGCAAGCCTCGAACTCAGCAATCCTCCTGCCTCTGCCTCCCGAGTGCTGGGATGACAGGCGTGAGCCACCACGCCCGGCACACTAACCTATTTTTATACGTAGACACATATAAATATATATGTAAATACCTTTGAAAATAACCTTCTAAATTATTGCACTGGGAAAAATCATTCCACATCAATAATATAGGACTCCACTGCATTTTGAATATTACAGTATTAACATTTTTATTTTTATTAATACATGTTTATAGTACATAATGATTACAATCATGGGATATGATAGTATTTTGAGATACCATAATTAATTTAACCAGTCTCTCTGTCTTTTTTTTTTTTTTTTTTTTTGAGACAGGGTCTCGCTTTGTAGTTCAGGCTGGCCCTCGAACTCAGCAATCCTCCTGCCTCTTTTTTTTTTTTTTTTGAGACAGGGTCTTACTTTGTAGTTCAGGCAAACCTCGAACTCAGCAATCCACCTGCCTCTGCCTCCTGAGTGCTGGGATGATAGGTGTGAGCCATCACAACCGACATTGTGGTATGTGGTACTGATTGCTGGTGGGTGTGAGTCACCACACCTGGTACTGTTGTATGTGGTGACTGGGGATTGAAGCAGGGACCCTGTGCTTGCTAGGCAGGCACTGGAACCACTGAGCTAAATCTCCAGCCCCAACCAGTCTCTTCTTATTAGACAATTTATTTCAAGTTTTCACAAGCATGAACAACGTTGTTTCCTAATGAGAGTTTATACACTGGTACAACTAGTTAAGAATAAATTCCTAAATCTGGAACAGCGGGATCAGAACGTTTCTATAACATACATGAATCTTCCTGATCAATATCTTGCATTGACATAATTTCCTTAAAGGAAAGGATCTTGGTACTGTGCTTATCATTCGAAGCAGCCCCCTGCTTTCTTAAACACAGTTCTCCATTATAAGTTGATCCAAAACAAAACTCCATAAACCCCTCGTCTATGAGCTCACAAATGACTCAGTGGCATTTGAAAGATACACAGTTTTGTTTTGGCTTAGTAATCTGCTAAAAGCGACTCATACGACAGATGTACCAGGAAGGATAATTGCCATGCAAAATCCGGGCCAGATTAGACTTAACTACCTACTTTCTGATCGTCCATCTTCTGACCTTCCCTCTGTCTGCCCTCCTTCCCTCTCTCCTTCCTTCAGCTTCCTGCTCTCCTCTTCCCCCTTTCTTCTTCTGTATTATTTTGAGAAGAGGGTCTCGCTATATTGCCCAGGATGCCCTTGAGCCCCTAGCCCACCACAGTCGTGGACCACAGTGCCAGCTTTTCTCTTTCTTTTCAAATCATTTCTCTGCTTTCTCTGTGGTCCCCTCCCCTCTTTTCCCTCTATTCCCCTTCACTCTTCCTTCCCAAGGGTAGATGGTGGTGGAGTCGGCAAAGGTTTCGGCTCACACAAAGTCACACAAGCAGTCCTCAGTGTTTGGTGCTCATTGTCTCAGGAGTGTGGAGACGGAGACGCTGAAGTCTCCGGACTGATCTTCTTTAGTATATTTCCTGTAAGTGTTCCCCCCGCTTCCGGCAAGGGTCACGTCGCATGGCGGGCGTCTCCATGGAAGGGATAGGCTCAGTCGAGGACAGCCTCTCACGGTGGACGTGGAACAAGTAGAGGACTTGTGGAGTCTGCTCTCTTAAAAGTTGCTCTGACAGGCCTTAATGCCGCCTCAAATTAATAATGTGAAACACATGCTCCATCTGCCTGCTAGAGGGTGACAAAGCCATTTATGTTCATAATGGCCACAATTATTCTATGGATGAAAATTTTTCTAAAGCTAGTCATACAGGCTGGTCAATCAGTTTCACCAAGGGGGAAAATTCCCCCTTAATCATTCCACTTAGGACCTCTTTGCCAAAACAGCTTGTTCACCATGGCATTACAATGTTGAAAGCGAAATAAATGGAGACTATAAACAGTTCTCTGAAGTTTTCAAACTTTCTGCCCCTAATAAGGCAGGCATAGATTCAGGCCAGCAACTCAGTGGAGAAGGCATTGTACCTTTTCACGAAAACCCAGATTGCTATACATGATTTTTGCGGGTTTCAGACACCAAACAACTCAATTACAAGGATTCTTCTTTAAGAAAAAAATAAAATTGAGCTGAAAAAGTAGTGCTATCAGCAAAATGCTAAGTCTCGATCTCCCTCTCCTCTCTTTTCTCTCTTTCTCTTCCTGCCTGGTGGAAACAAAGATATCTCTTTGATATCAGACCAAATGAAATTTGAATTATTGATGGTTCATGTTGATGCTGAGTTTTACAGCCACCATATTTCAAAATGAAATTATTTTAACATCTATGCCTCAAATTAAGATCTGTGATAATATATATTGCGGTCCAGAAAACGTTGTAGGTTCAGATGATGTAAAGGCCAATTCCCCTTGAGAGTAAACACTGGCTGTTGCTTCTCAAGGGCTACAGCTCTCTGTCGCCTCCAAATAAATCTAAGCTCTGATGACATCAGGGAGCACTGCTGATTATCACAGCAAATCTTTGGGTGGGAGCAGGCACCGCAAATCAGCGCCTCCTACTAGTCGACATGGTTGGTGCTTCTGGCGTGGAGCTGTTAAAATACAGCTTTCTCCTATGATTTACAACAACGAAGGTCTACGAAAAAGCTTAGTACACAGCACACAAAGCTTTTCTCTCTTCCCCTCTGCCAGACTGGAATCCTAGTTTCAAATCTCTCTTCCCATCTTTGCTCCCAAGAGCGTCTTTTGGGGGTATCCACGGACTTCTAGCTTCCAGGCCCCGGCTGAGCCCCGTCATCAGCTGACCTCATCAAGGTGCTGAGCAGGAAGGCGGGTGGGTGGAGAGCAAGACTCAGGTAGCCGGCCCTGCTCGGGAGCTGCTGCCAGCGACACTGTGTGTCCGGCTGTTAATTCTCCCCTCTCTGTGGCAAGACTTTTCCTTTGGAAGGAAAACTTCCTCTCCTCCAACCTTCTTGTCACCAGGCTTCTGCAGCGACCCCACAGGCCCACTAAGTAGATGTTGGTTAACATCGAGTGATCACAATCCTGGGAAGTCCTCGCCTACCCTGCAGATGGCTTCATAAGACCATAAGGACCTAATTCCATTTTTTACATTTCTTTTCACAATTCCTTTTGCTTCTTAAGAAAATAAAAGCAAATGTTTATAAGGACTCGTCTGAATATAGTTCTATTTTCCAGGCACAAACTAATAAAAGAAAAGTGACATTTTCTGCAGGCACAGACAATTCAGAACATAATACACATATAAATGACGGTATGCTATAAAAACTTCCAGTCTCTTATTGCATCTCGCAGTTCCTTAACGTGGGCATTTTAATTGCAGTTTCAGTGTTAAAGTCCTCCAGCACTTTTAGAACACAAAAAGAATTTGAAGCACTGTTTAATACTAAGGTAGAGCAAAAGAGGACTCCGAGGGCTCTAAAAAGAAAAACATCACATTTAAATCACCTAAACTACTCAGATTGTGCATGAAACAGAGAAAAGTAAGTGTGCTGAATCTTTGGCAAGGAAAGTGGGCTGTTGTAAAACATAAATAATTCCTAACTGGTATCTCTAGCTTTTTTGTTTTAAGTCAAAAACTGGAGTGTAATTATGTCTTATTTACAAGAGTCACAAACACCACTGAAGGGAAAACAAACCACTTTTGGGGTGAAGTTGCTGACAAAGGCTTGACAAAGAAAAATAATTAATAGCCTCGGGACAGGGTGTCTAGGAGCTTGGCTCAGTGGACTCGACCATGTTCCACGAGTGGCCATGGTGTGACCCTTGGCTATTCAGGCCGGCCAAGGGCAGGGTGCACACCGGTTCTGAAGCCCACAGTGACTTCCAGGTGGACTCAGGCGACCACATGGGACAAAAGTCCAAGAGGTGTTCAAATGCCATCCCCGAGTCACTATTTTGTGCATCGCTAGCTTTGTGCGCTGGTTATAAACTTTCTCCTGCTTAACAAAGCCGTCCATGCACGATTAATGTCTTTCAGATGGAGTGAGAGCTCTCCAAGCTCGGTTCTGGGCTCCAGTGTTTAGAATGCTCATCTGGAAAAACAGTGGCAAGATGCCTTCAGGGCAGGGAGCTGCGAGCCCCGAGTCCTGGGGCCTGCCTGGGACCGTCTCTGACCTCTGTGGTCCCTCATACTGGGGAGATCACAGACTGGACCATGTGCAGATGGGTCAAAATCCTGAGAGAGACTGGGCCAGAGATTTAGCTCAGTAGTTCTGGTGCCTGCCTCGCAAACACAAGGTCCTGAGTTCGATCCCAGTAACCACATACAAAGCTGGGTGTAGTGACTCACACCCACCAACAATCAACCAGCAATCAGCACCACATACCACAGTGCCAGGCTCGCGCCTGTCATCCCAGCACTTGGGAGGCAGAGACAGGAGGATTGCTGAGTTCGAGGCTTGCCTGGGCTCCATAGTGAGCTCAGGGCCAGCCTCAACTACAAAGTGAGACCCTGTCTCAAAAAAAAAAAAAAAATCCTGAGAAAGACGAGTCTACTTCTTAAATTGTGGATGGAGACTCCATCTTAACTTTGTTTTTACAGTAAGCCATAAAAGTCTCTGAATACTAACAGTCTTAAATTCTAGCAGATATCCCTCTATGTTCTTATGTGTCCAGTGTGAATGGTAGGAAGCTCGTGACTCCCAGAAAGATATTCATATTCTTTTTCATCATGATGACTAATGACGGGCTTGCTTGTCTTGCTTATATATTTCCACCGCCTGTGATAATTCCTTCCCTGCCTCTGGGTACGGGCATGTTTTATGACTGGCAACTCTGTTATATCCTTTTGGGGTATGTTTGGGTGACTGGAAAGAATTCAGGTCTTAAAGCCAGAGAGGTTCTGATTCGTGCCCTGGAGAAATCACTCCATGTTCCTCAGCCTCAGTTTCCTCTCTATGGAAAGGAACTGATAACTTTGGAGAACAGGCAGGGATTATGCTGGTTAATTCTATTTGTACACCCGAAGGCAAATGCCTGGCACATGCAGACACCTCCACCACAGTGCCTGGCATGAAGTGGGCATCCAATAAATGAGACCTATTGTTATTATTACTATTAATAATATCAACAACAAAAGCCAAATAGATGTTCTTGACTCCAGAGAGCAATTTCCACTTCAAGCTCCATTATTTCAAATTTAACTCTGCTATATTTTTTTCCTCTTCTAAACAGAACTCAAAAAAAGCCCCGAGATTTTGACTCCAAGTTCTCAGCGGTAATCTTGGCTTCAGGAATACCCACTGAAAGTCTCTCATCCAAGAAGAACTATTAACACTGAAGTGGAGAGGGGAATTAGGAGGTCCGAATAAAGTAGAGATCTGCTCGCATATGTAATGGGATCATTTGCTCCTACAAATATTATTTCTTGGCTCTCCACATCTTTTGTCCTCTTCTCTGTAGGCAGAGACCTCTGGGGTAAAGGGTGTTTGGGGCCTACACATGTTTGCAGAACAGGCTGGTACATCCTGTCCTTGCTACAGAGCCTGGCACATTGGTAGCAAAACAGACCTTTCTTTTGACACACTTCCTCTGAGGAGTCGCTGGAGGTCTTGCTGGGCTTGTAGCTCCCCCTCCCATCCCTGACTGGCCAGTGAGCTGCTGCCTGGAGCCCCCTGGTGGCCCTGGCTATCCTCACACCAGGTTCTCACGCCCTGTGGGGCAGGGGGAAAATGGCCCTAATGGATCCATCCAAAATTTATTCACCGGCTTCCGTCACCCACTGGGGCATCCAGATTTTTAGGACAAAGGCCGCATATGCTACGTCCGGCATGGAAAGGATGCCTCTCTCTAATGGCACAGGCGCACATTACACATCTGTTGGGAACCTGGTGTGCACCAGGCCCACACTGGCAATGAGGAATAGAGGATGACTCGGCCCCTGTGCTCAAGAACCTTCTAGCTAGAGGAGGCAGCCAGAAGACCTGAAAGGGGTGGCATGAAGATGCCAGGGGGCCCGGCAGACAGGGCCAGCCCCTGGGGAAAGGGGGAAAGAAATCCGGGAAAAAGTAAAAGTTCAACTGCTCCTTCAAGACTTTTCCTAAAGACCAGAAAATTGCCAGCAGTGTAAGAAAGGGAGACATTGGGAGGAGAGGAATTGACCTGTCCCAGCTCAGACTCACTTGGGAGCGGTCAGGACGCTGACCACGGACAGACTTGATCTTCTCCATGAGTGATTTTTCAAGCCATGCATTAAGCTTTCCACAAATAGTTGATTCCAGTTTCATGGACCATGAGGTGAAGAGAAAACTGCAGAAAGCTGACCGTAATCCACTGACTTCAGATCTGTGTGTTCCATGGCAGTCTAACCACGAGAAGGTCATCAGACAAATTCTAAGCGAGGGGATCCTACGGAATACCTGACCAGCCCTCCCGGGACTGTGCAGGGGTCTCCAAACCCAACACAGCCTGGAGGACCCCAAAGAGATGTGATAACCTAAAGCAATGTGGACCCTGGAGCGGAGAGAAACACCTATTTGGGAATCACTAAGCAAATCTGATCCTTTTTTTTTTTTCTGTACTTCTAAAACTTAAAAAAAAAGGGGGGGGGCCAGTCAAAATTTCTTTGTTCCATCAAATTATTATTATGGTAGTTAAAGCCTTTAAGATAGTTAAGTGTTATAAATTAGAACTCAGAGAATTGACTTTTACTTAGCAGCACCAGCCATTGTTGACTGGGGCGCTCTAGCAGGCCAGGGCTCTGCACTGCCTCTCACATCTGGGGCCAACTACTGCCCCAGGGGCGAGTATCTGTCTGTGCCACCTCCCCATTTCAGACAGGAAAGTGAGGTACAGAGAGGTCAAACCACCTGGCTGAGGTCATACAGGTTAAGTGGCAGAGGCTGGGTTCGAGCTGCCAGAGTTCAGGCATCTAATGATGGCTCTGTTTCCAGACTTCCGACTGTATACACATGCTATTTCATTGAAAACCAAGGTCCCAGGCCCACTTTTCCTGTTTTGCCATTTGAAGCCGCAGCTCTGGATGGGCTGGAGTGCTAGGTGCTCCCAGCAGTTTCCAGGGCAGGCGGGGCGAGGCCTGGGCTGGGTTTACAGCGAGCATTCTGCCAGCTGCAGTGTGGGGCCTGGTGCGGGCACCAGGCCCTGCTGCTGAGATTTTCTAACGATGCATCCAAAGGGAGGAGGAGAAGCAGTGGGCGAGAATGAACTTCCCTAAAAGGATGCAGCAAAAGCCTTGCGGAGGCTCCCTTCCCGTGCAGCCCTGATGATCACTCTGTACCCCAAATGTCCACCTGGAAGTGGTGTGCCTCCACAGACAGGGTGACAGTAAATTTAGGAAAATTTAGGAGCACTAACCATAGCCCTAGAGCTAGAGCTGCTCACAGCCAGGGATGGCCTTTCCAGGGGAAGGCAGGTCACGAAGGTGGGCGCCTGTGGGCACTTTAGGCCACCAGCCACACTCCACCGTTGCCTGGTCCCTAGGCCTGGGCCACCCAGCTGGCACTGGGGCTGAAATCCGGTCTCTCACATGCTCTACAGTCTCCTCTGCTATCCCGGGGCTAGTTAAACGCAGCAGAACTCAATGGACTACAGCACACTTGCAACCTGGACCCCCTAGAGGCCGGAGCTGCCCAGCAAGTCCCCCACTGTCACTCCCCCAAAGTGAAGATGCCATCTTAGGCAGCCTGGCATGCAGCAGGTACATTGCTGGGGTGTGGGCCTTAAAACTTCCGGGTCATGGGTCATGGTGCCTCAGACTGCCCTGGAGTTTAGGAGACTTGCTGCAAAAACCTTGCTTTTCCTTTCCTAGTTTTCTCGCTACTGTAGCAAGTGACCACATACTTCCCAGCCTACAACAACACGCGGCTTATTTTACAGTCCCCGAGGTCAGAAGTCAAAATGGGTCTCAGGAGGCTGAACGCCAGGTGCTGCGGAACCGAGCACCCTGCTGGCGGCTCTGGGGAGAGGCCCCCTCCTTTGCTCTTCCAGCTGCACTGCCTGCTCATGGCCCTCCCCCATCTGCACCGCATCTGCCTCTGCTGGGAACGGAACCGACTGCCTTGCACACGCTAGGCTGCCTTGCACACGCTAGGCAAGCATTCCGCCACTGAGCGACATTCCCAGTCCTTATTTATTTATTTATTTTGATAGTGAGGCTCAAACTTAGGACCTTGCACTGGTGAGGCAAGTGCTGGAACCACTGAGCTAAATCTCTGGCCCCCCCAGTCCTTTTTACAAACTTTCTTTTGAAACAGGGTGTCGCTAAGTTGCCCAGGCTGGGCTCAGACATGTGATCCTCCAGCCTCAGCCTCCTAAAGAGCTGAGATTACAGGCAGGTACCACCAAGCACTCTTTTAAGGGCCCCTGTAGTCACAGCGGCCTACCTAGATAATTCAGGATCATTTCCTTGTTTTCTGGGCAGCGGATTCGCACCCTTCATTCTGTCTGCCACTTTAGCTCCCTTTGCTGGGAAGGTAGCAAATTCGCAGAGTCCAGGCTTAGGATATGGACGTTTTGAGGGCACCGTTATTCAGCCTCTAATGTATTGCATCTTCTACGGTCAATTACAGGAGATGACCACCTGTCTCTAAAATACGAAACAAGTAATTATCTCTCAAGCACCTACTGGGTACCGTTCACTACACACATACTTTGTGGTCACCGTTCTACTTCATCATATTCCACACCAGTGAGGAAGGCACTTCCTCGCCCAGATCACACTGTGTCCCTCGGAAATCTCCCCCCACCCCCACCGGCTTTCCACGTGGTGTGGGAAAAACTCCTGACCGCCCCATGGAATCCAGCCTCGGCTCAGCTCCCAGCCCCATCTCCCCCAGACTCCCCGAAGGCCTTGATGCTTCAGCCCCGCGGGCCTCCCTTTAGATCCGGGAACTCCCAAGTCTGAACACGCAGACTCCTCTTTCCGGATCGCTGGGCCCCCGGATCCTCATAGAGAAGGTTGCCCCGCCTTGTTCATGTCTCAGATCAAACATCCGTTCTCCGGGAGGCCTCCTTTAGCCGTCTCGCCTGGACCCCCTTCCCCTCCCCACCGAGACACCACTCTAAAAGGCTCACAACATGTTTCATAATTAGTCCATGAGGGAGACCCAGTCTGTTTTTCTCTGCTGTATACTATACCCAACTCATGAAAACAGGGCTGATTATACAGTAAGCACTCAATAAATATTTGTTAAAAGAACAAATTTGTATTGCACAGAAGAGGAAACAAGGGGCGGCGAGCTGAGATCCCAGCCAGCACGCGCTCCACCCCTGGCCTCTCGAGGAGCCGCCCTTGCCCTCCTTATCTGACAGATGCAAGGACAGACACACCAGGGCCAGCTCGCGGGAGTCCCCAGCTCAGTGGGGTTCAGCGACAGCAGCAGAGCAGACCCCATACCATCGGCCGGTCACTGAGTACCATCTGCGTGTTCATCCAGCAGGGCTCGGAGAAAAGGAGAAGACGTGGTCACTGCGAAGCAGGAACTCACAGTCACACTGGGGAAACCAATCCAGACACGAACCCACAGAGGCACCAGGAGGCCAGCGATCCCAGGCTCCTTTCTGTGGTGACGCAATGGGGCCTCAGGAACCGGGTTTATTAGGAGGACCGGGGAGGGATGTGTGGAGACAACAGGAAACGGCCAAGAGAGTGTGAGCCCTAGACTGGCAGGATGTACGCAAAAGAAAATCGGCAGAAGGTCTGTTAGGAAGCAGAGGAATCAGTGAAGTTACAGCCAGACTCTGAAGGCTGAACGGAGGAATACAGAGTATATACACTTCCTGTGTCAAAGGAGGAGGGAGACATGGCGGCTCTTGAGGAGGAGAGAAGCGTGTGTCCTGGGAAACTTAGTTTTCTTTTAGCAGTGGAAGACAGTATGGCTCAGACGACTGGAAGATTTAATCCTTAACAGGCAGAGTCTTCCAAACAATGCTTACGCCACGAAACATCTCTGCAACTCAAAGCACCCTGGGTCAGGCTTCTCCCTCCTTGGGTTAAGTGCTGGCCTCCTGTCAATGGCTTCAAGAGCACTGGGTGAGGCCAACACTTAGGCTGAGGAGGGGTGGGGGGGACCCTAACACTGTCAGCACCTTGCCCTGATTGGGGATGATTTGAGCAGCTGAGCACACCTGGGAGGGCAGAAGAGGAGACCAGCAGGAGACAAAACGAGACTGGGACACATAACAGAACCCCCCATGCCCCTCTACTCCTACTCCCCAAGTGAGTATCCCTAGCTTCAGAAAACACCAGGAAAATCTGACTAGGAAGAATTTTTTATTTACCAGGCATGTTTTAAGTGAAGTTTTTTTTTTGTTTTTTTTTGTTTTTTTAAATCTCTCTTGGGCTGGAGGGTTAGCTCAGTGGTTCCAGCGCCTGCCTTGCAAGCACAAGGTCCTGAGTTCGATGCCCGGTAACCACATATAATGCTAGGTGTGGAGACACGCCCACCAACAATCAACACCGCATACCACAATGCCGGACGTGGTGGCTCACGCCTGTAATCCCAGCACTCGGGAGGCAGAGACAGGAGGATTGCTGAGTTCGTGGCGGCTTGCCTGGGCACCATAGTGAGCTCAGGGCCAGCCTGAACTACAAAGCGAGACCCTGTCTCAAAAGCAAAAAAAAAAAATCTCTCTTCACAGTTTATCTCCTTTATGCTCCAATGCCAAAATATAACAACCCATAGTTGTACGGCCTTTCCCTAACATCTGTTCTATGTGCAATGCTTGTAGTAGAAAACTGTAGTTAAACATCATGTTTTCTGAAGATACGCATGACAGCACTGAGTTTTCAGAACCAAGTCAGACAGGAGAGAGATGGGGCAGAGGATGGTTCTAGTCTCTCAGAAGTGGTCATTCTATGTTCTGACAAGCAGATATTCATATGTGAAACATTAAGGTTTGGGGTCCACTTTGTGGTCTTTTGTGGGGAAAGTAAGAAGATGCCATCTCGTATTTCTACGTGCTTTCATGTGTGACTGAGACCACGGCATCATGGCTTCCTGAGACAGGCCCAGCACGGCGAGCCACGTGGAAGAACTCTTCAAAACCTCCCTGCAGGACCTTTGGAGAATCACATATCGGGCATCGGCAAGGAGCCAGGGAGCGGCAGCAGCCGGAACAGAGTAAAGTAACAATGGTACCAATGTGGGGTGATGTTTGTTCCTTTCCGTTACGTCCCTTCCTGGTCTGGGCCATAGCGCAGAGGAGCAGGATGCTATGGTCTGAATGGTTGCAATTCTCCTCACCCCCTGCACAACTTTAGGATGAAACCTCATCTTCAGTGTGGTGGTCTTAGGAGGAGGTGATGAGGTCACAAGGGTGAAGCCCACATGAGAAGGAGTAATATCCTTGTAGAGCTGATATTCCTCACACCTTCCTCCACGAGAGGACTCAGTGAGGCGGCATCGACTATGAGGAAGTACACACCCTTTCCAGACTAAGTCCACCAGCACCTTGACCTTGGACCTCCTGACCTCTGGAGTTGAAACACATTTCTGGTTTGTATACAACACCCTGTCCGTGGTACTTCTGTTATATCAGCAACACACTTACAACACAGGAGGAGAAAGGAGGGACTGAAAGACCACACTAGGACCACCACTACAACCACTTGGCCTTGCCTTTCAAGGATAAGCCCAACGTAGCAAGCCCTGGTCCCCAAACCAAAACTCAAAACATCAAATAACCAAAACCCAAAACAAAACAAACAAACAAAAAAAACTACAGAGTTTTCGAGACAGAGTCTTGCTATGTAGTCCAGGCTAACCTCAAACTCATCAAATTCATAGCAATCCTTCTGCCTCAGCCTCCTGAGTGTTGGGATGATAGGTGTGTACCACTAGGCCCAGCTAAAATATAGATTTTGACTAACTGAATTTCTGCAGGAGTCATCTTATTCAATAAATTTACTATAAAATAAAAATCAAAAGAACAATAGCATACGATTGGTTAGCTAGCAAAGATAAAAAACAAAATAATGCCCAGCAGATGATGCCCATGTAGTTAAATTAGTCTCTCCATAACCTTCTGGCAGCACTATGAACTGGTAAAGATCTCCTTGGGCAGCACCTCTCCAATTCTGATAGACAAGGTGCCTGGGGATTTTGCTAGCACACAGACTCTGATGTAGGTCTAGGATGAGGTTCTATATTTCTCACGTGCTCCTGAAGATCTAAGGGTCAGTCACACTTTGAGAAGCAACGTCCCAAACAAAATTTAGCAATGTATATCAAAAGCTTATCACCTTCAAATCTTTATACTTTTAGACCCAGTAATTCTAATGAATATATTTTAAGGACTGATAAGGAATGCATAAAAAGAAGACACATGCATAGATGTTTATAATACTGTCATATCTACAGTGAACAAATATAGTCCAACAATATGGAAATTTCTAAATAAATCAGAGTAAAGTTAACTGTGAAAAGACAATACAATAAGCCCCCAACTTATGAATGAGTTCCACTCTGGGAGAGCACTTGTAAGCTGGATTCATGACTAAACCGACAAAATGAGTTCTACACAATATTCCCACGAATACCATACAGTACACCTGGGAAAGACTGCAGTTTGTTCGTAAGTCAGGTATTTATAGTATAATCATTAATAGCAGGTTTTTAGAGGATGTTTCATGCTATAGGAAAGTGTTCATAATGAGCAAAGTAAAAATGTCAGCATACCAAACTATGCTGTACATATGTATATAGTACATCATGGTTACTACTTGCTTTTGTGGTCACCTTCACTATGATACTCCTTCCTATTTTGTTTTTGGATTTTTTTTTTTTTTTTTTTTTTGAGACAGGGTCTCACTTGTAGTTCAGGCTAGCTCTGAGCTCACTATGGAGCCCAGGCAAGCCTCGAACTCAGCAATCCTCCTGCCTCTGCCTCCCGAGTGCTGGGATTACAGGCGTGAGCCACCAAGCCTGGCGGTTTTTGGATTTTTTTTGAGGCAGAGTCCCACGATGTAGCCCCAGTTGGCCTCCAACTCATGATCATCCTACTGCAGCTCCCCCCTGGTGCTGGGGTTACAGACATGCATCACTAGGACTGGCGGGAACCCGGTTACTCAGACACTAATCTAGATATTGCTGTGGAAGTATTTTGTGGGTGTGACTAAGACCAGCTGACTATAAGTAAAAGAGATAATGCTCCCTCAGGAGGATAGACCATGTCCAGTCAACCAGTTAAAGGCCTGAAACAGATTTCCCAGTTCTGCCTCCTGGTACTGTACTTCCAGCCTGGTGGGCTGCCCCGCCGATTGTGGGTTTACCAACCTCACAACTGTGTGAGCCAACTCCTTAAAATAAATCTATTCTTGGGGCTGGAGATTTAGCTCAGTGGTTCCAGCGCCTGCCTTGCAAGCTCAAAATCCTGAGTTCGATCCCGGTAACCACATACAATGCTGGGCATGGTAACTCACCCACCAGCCATCAATACCACATACCAGTGTTGGGTGTGGTGGCTTATGCCTGTCATCCCAGCACTCAGGAGGCAGAGGCAAGAAGACTGCCGAGTTCGAGGCTTGCCTGGGCTACATAGTGAGCTCAGGGCCAGCCTGAACTACAAAGCGAGACCCTGTCTCTAAATAAATAAATAAATCTATTCTTACATATCACCCACTGGTTCTATTTTTCTGGAGAATCCTAACTAATATATAACATCATCCTAATTTTGTGGGAAAGAAAAGCTAAAAACATGACTATAAATACTATTGAAAAAGCTTGGGTCTTTGGACATAATATGACTCTCTAATTAATTGAGCATTAAATATTAGATATATGAACAATGAGAACAACTAAATATTAGTGGAATAAAAACTATGATTTAATGCTGGTCTTTATATTTAATTGTTTTCTAAATTTCTTCCTAGAAGGGTGGTGAGTTTGAGGCCAACCTGGGCTACACAGTGAGAAGCATGTACTACTTCTGTATAAACATAATTATAATGCACTTTGTATTCAGTGAAGCAATTTCAGTGTTCACTAAAAGGTATATTGTGTGATTTCGGATAACCTGAGGATGACCGTGGCCCTTTGCACCAGCTCTCCCCGCTACCCAGGGCAAAAACTCTTCTGGCCTTTCCTCTAGATCTGTTCCGGTTCCATTCCACTTCCTCAATGAATCAGTCTGTCTGTCTGTCTCTCTCATCCTGCCTCTTCCTTCTTTTCAGAGAAAAAAGCCTCTCCTGCCTAATGAAAACCTTGTGAGATGGGCAGGGCCAGTTTTTACTATAAACGAGGAAACTGAGGCTGAGAAGGTTTGCGTGAGCGGCATCAGAGATGCCAGCTGGTAGTCCGCGGCCCCAGTTCCTTCCTTTGTAAACTGTGAAGCTGGCTGCTGGTGGGTGAGCTTCATGACGGTCCCGTCTGGACTGCAGGAGAACCATGACAATTGCATTACAGGGTCCGCTCTGCAGCCTCCTGCGGTGACTGCAGACAGGAGCCCATTAAGTTCCAGAAAGGACGGAGATGGGCAGAGTTAGGTGCCAGGACCAAAGGCGCCCTGGGCTCCGCCACGTGTCTGAAACACCCTGGCCGGGCTCCGGGTGACTCAAGCTCCACAGCTGGAAGTGAGCAGGGCCACCCGCACTGTCCCAAAAGGGGCCAAATCAGAGCCTGCTTTCCACTCTTGGCAGCCTCTCCAGTCCCCACCTCATTACGGGCACAAGGTCCTGGCCAGCTGCCATGTCCATGCCCACCAAAGATGGCCTAACAGTAGAGACTCAGGAACACCCACTGCTGGCCTGGCCACCTGGAGTTCTGCCTCTGTGGACAGCAGCGTCAGGCGCAGGGCTTTCTCTCCTCCCTCCTCCTGGCCCAGCCGTGAAAACCTTCAGGACTGCACCCCTTTCCTGGGGCCCTGGCACCCTCCTCAGTGAGCTGGGACCCTCTGCACCAGCAGCCCCGCAACACAGGGGCTGATCCCCCCAAACCATGGGTTCATGGCCCCCAACCCCCCCAGGGTATCCAGCTGTACCCTGCCAGCCTAAGACCCCATGGTAACGCAGGGTGAGTCACAGCCAGTGTTTGCCAAATCAGTGCAGACAGAAGGCACAGGCCATAGCACTGCGGCCCCGGGAAGCCGCCTCGCGTGGGATTTCCAGTGAGTAAACGATGAGCTAATAGGGAGGCTGCCAAGGGTGCATGTTTGTAAGAAAAGCTAAAAGCCTGGAATAAACTGGAAATAAGGCACCAGTGAACTCAGTTTTCTATACACTGCCTCCTCCAGAACTGATAAAATGTGAATTGGTCCTTCTTGTGTCGAGGAAGGTACTGTATTTAGGAAGAGGGGCCAGGGAGAGGGCCTCGTCCTCTCTGAAAGCTGTTGCAGCTGCCTGCTTACGCTGCCCCGCTCCTCTGCTGTAGGGATGTGGGGAGGCCATGACACCAAGCCCGAAACCAGCCTCTCGAAGGGAACCTGAAATGAGTGGGGTTAGGTCAGCTGTTGGTTAGGTCGTGTTGAGGCCAAACTACCCCGAGGCGTACCTGGTGAGAATAGTGGTGGATCCAAGAAGGTAAGTCTTACCAACTCTACTTTATTCTGTAAGACCTTGCTTAGAATTGAAAATCTCATGAAACAAACCCTTATAGTCTCTTATTCAGGGTACACAGAAACAGGCTCAGGGGGCCTGGCTGGGGTAGATAAACATGGAGCACACACTTCAAATATCCGCCTGGTCATCAGAACAGGACACAGGAAAGGCTGGGGACCGAATGGTCACTGTGCAGATTCCTCTGAGCATCGGCTCCCTGGAGGGTCAGGGAGGTTCCCATCCCCTGCTAGGGGACTAATCGGGGCACGTGACCCCTACCACACTGACTTCAGAGCCACGGACCCAGGCTGCTGATAGCAAAACTGGAGAAAGGGATTCCGCCTCTCACTCCCCACCATGCTGAGGCACAGAAATGGGGCGGGGCAGAAGCCACAGCAGTGCAGGGGTTCCACAGGGAAACCCTGGAAAAGGAGAGAGAAAAGTGGACAGGAGCTCAGAGCACCCCTGGGCTGGCCTGTGGGGAGGGACATGGCCGAGGCACATGTGAGGAGAGTCGACAGGGCTTTAGCACAAAGACTTAATGGGCTGAGCTAACCAGCGGTTAGAGAGGCGCGGGAAACATCTGTTCCAGGAGGCTCAGGAAAAGGCACTTGGGCCTCTGGGACGGGGTTGAGGTCCACAAAGGAGACTCAACAACTCCGACTCACAAACTTGAGAGAGGCATTGAACTTCTGGAGGGAGGGCCAGACCCAGGAGGAAAATAAACTCCTACACATGTGTGTGTACAGTCCCTTTCATAAAGCCGCACGTATGTGCTGATATTTCTTTGAAACCATAAAGAAGGGGAGCCGCTTGCTGCTTCTCATGCACCAAGTACCGACTACATACTTGGCACTGCTGTGCCTTATTTTTTAACTCATTTTCAGGAGAAATGGACTAACAGGGGCTCCTATGCAGACAGAAAGGCAAAGCACTATAAAGTTAAATGATTTTCAATTTTCCTAAAGTTACACAGATAGTAAGAGAAACGCGACATCACTTATGACCAAGGGGAAGGGGAATGGAAATTATCTGCACAGTGGTCATCGACAGCAACCCTCGTGCAACCCCTGCTTTGTTTTAAGTGTCTCCTTGCCCCTCTCCCTCCAGTCTGCTCTGGCTGGCTTGGCCAACAGAAGGGGTCAGAAACCACAGACCTTCTTCCTCAGGCCCAACCAGCCCCATGCCTGGGGGTCACGCCTGGCTGTGCGTGCTCCGCTCCGCGGAGTCCTTGCTGAAAAGCCTCACTCCACACCTACGACTTTCTACGCTGGTCGGGACCCTGGCCTCTTGCCCCTCCGGTTGGTGGCTGCCGCCTGTTGTGGTCAGGCGTGGCGCTCCGCCATCTTGGTTCCTTTGAGTCCACCCACTGCACATGTCCTGTTAGGGTTTCCGTCTGGATGTCCCCTCCAGCCTCCTGTGCTCCGAGGTGGGGGCCTGTGGAAGGTGACTGAGTTATGGAGGCGCTACAGCTTGGTTGCTGTTGGGAGTTGGGGCCTGGTCCAAACAGGTGGGTCACGGAGGCTTGGCCTGAAGGCTCCATTTTCCTCCCTGGCTCTCTCTTCCCTCTCTGCTCCCTGGCTCCAGGAAGTGAGCAGCTTTTCTCCTGCCCTGTCCCTCTGCTATGCTCTTTCTTCGCTGGAGTCCCCTGAGCACAGACTGACACAGGAGCCAAAACACACTTCTTTTCCTTTAGGTGGGATGAGTACTGGGTCTAAGACAGTCCCTTGCTTCCTAAATTACTCCAGAGAAGGTGCCGGCTGGCCCCTTCCAGAAGCAGGATGGATGGAAGGAGTTACGACACCGGATGTGAGTTTTAATCCCTACTCCAAGTCACTAAGTGAGTGAATTATTACCCACAGTCCCTCATTCTGATGGGCTAAGCGTTGGAGGCACATGGCTGATGAAGTGCAGAGCTGGGATCTGACACAGGCCGTCACTCTCCCGGACCTGCCCCGCCCCCAGACCACGCGACACTGACCCTGGAGCGGAGCTGTGGGACATCCCGTAACCTCCCTGGGCTGCCTTGATCATTCTACTTCAGTTGAAGGGAAACTACTATAGGCACCGTCGAAGGCTGACCCGTGCCTGTGGTGTCCCGATCCTGCTGTCCTCACAGGCGACACAGAGTAGATGGTGCAGGGCCGGAGTCAAAGCCAATCCTTGGGGAGCAGCAGCCTGACTCTACTTTCACAGACGATGCTCTGCTTGGGTACCATGACTGCCAACTTCGTAAGGCCCATGATCCAGATGAAGCTTGATGCCACAGAAGCTGGGGTGGCACCCACCTGTGCCACCCACTACTGACTGCTACAGAACACTGCTGGGCAAGGGGTCTGACAGGTGGTGCTTGGAAAACAGGATCCCATAGGCAAAAAAAAAAATCTCTGGAAAAAATGTTCACTACATCTCGTGTTGCTCCTGCTTTAGAAATTCACAGTGTGCACTACGCCTTAATAGCAGAAGCTTTTCTCAGATTAATTTGTGCATGTGTTCATTTTCCCATAGACACATTAATTAGTGTTCCTAAATATAAAATCAGACAGAAATTCCCTTAATCCACATATGGTATTTTCCTGTAAGATCACGTAGGTTCTAAATGATGCTCTTTTTTGTTGCTTAAAAATATTCCTCAGCACAGGGAAGGAGAAGTCCCCATCAGGGGTGCCCTGGCCCTACAGCCATGGCATCCCACCCCTGGCTTACACTTCGAAAGGGTGCACTTGGGGAACTCTGAGAAATCCCTGTCTAGTCGACAGACATTGCCAACTGTCACTGAAGAGCAAACAAACATCCAACACATCTTTCTAAGGGCAACATACGTCCACGCTGACTGCCAGACCCTCCCCAGACCTCCGTGGTGCCCCTCAGGCCTCACTCTGCCCCGGGGGCTAGGGGAGCACACAGGAAGTCTGCTCCTGATTTATACGCAGACAGTGAGGATTTCCTAGAACACCCGGACTTCAAATGTTCTTCTGACCTTTCCCGTAATTAACAAAATATGTCAGAAATGCCAATGGATAAGTAGCTGCAAAAACAGACGCCCGCAAACTGACAAGTAATATCTACACAATAGGCCCAAGTCACATAAAAGAGAAGGGGAAGAGGAGGAGAAAAATACAACTGAGATCACTGCAAACCCAATAAAAAAAAAAAAGTCCCAGATACATCTGCATTATAGACGCACAGGGTTTGGTACAAACTTGGGCAAGGTTTTGTAAAGAGAAAGATGGTCAAAGTCGCATCAAAGTAACCAATTCTGGTAGCCCAGGCAGGGAGAGAACTGGACAGTGGGGGAATGTACATCGCTCCACACAGACTTTCTCGACTTCCTTGGCCTTCAATTCCAAATAGTTTGAAATCTGTTCCAAGTCGTACATTTTGATACGAGTGCCCAACTGAGCATGGAAGAAAAGGGGAAATGGAAATTGTTACATGCACAGAAAATGTTCAACCTCACTGGTAATCAAAGAAATTAAAATAAAAACAATTCAGGTTGTTCCCATTAAACAAATTATAGTAATAAATGCAGCAAAGGCTATAGTTAATAGGTACTCTCTCAGAGATTACTGCCCAGGATGCGGTTTGCCTCATTCCTTCTATGAAATAACTTGATAATATCTATCATGAGATTTAAATGACTTCACAAGGTTAAACCAGTAATTCCATTTTGTGAAATCTACTCTATAGAAGTAATATTAAATAGGGGGGAAATATTTATACAAAATAGCATTACTATATCTTTATAATGACAAGTGGAAAGACCCCCTAAGCCCCATTAATGAGAAACAGTTGGTAATCTTGTGATCCACTGTCCGGAAGAAATATGATTATTCTATTATAGTCACTGAAAAATATCAAGAGTTGTTCATGGGGACACTGTAAAGGAAACACAATAAGGACAAATAGCAATGTGTATATAAACAAACAAACAAACAAACAAAATCTATAACCACAAAATACCCAGGAAGAATACTGGAAACAAACACGCTACAATGTCAACTGTGTTCATCCAACTCGCTGTGACTCAGCGTGTGATGTGCAGTCCGGCACTCGCCCATGAGCTGTCTGTTACGCATCCATGACAGGGGAGGAAAGGAATGTTAGGGAGCAGGCAGAAACTTTTAGCAACTTGAGGTTGCTGTGGCAGCCACATGCCTGCACCAGGAGTCATCGAGCTGAACAGGATGCAGAGCGGCCTGTTGTCAAACTCGAGCCCAGAGTTCCTGGTTACACAAGCTGTGTGGAGTCACACACAGGACATCCTGACCCACAAAGGATTAGCAATAAGGAACTGTCCTGGGTGGATATTTTTATATTCCCTTTCATGCATTCCAAGTTTTTAAAGAATGTTGTATCGCTATTATAAGGAAAACTAATATTTTCCTTTTTTAAATTCAGGGACAAATAGAAAAGTAAATGCCTTTTACTGTTACGGCTTTGGAAAACTTTTATCTAAAAAATGAACGAGCATACGTAGAGAAGCAGAAAGTCATAATAGTTAGAAAAATAGATTATGGAACCAACAAATCTTGTTTGAATTCACTGATTTCACCCTTTATTGCCTGTTGTAGACTGGTTGGTCAAACTTTGTGCCCTCAGTCTATTCCTGAATAAAAAGAGGGGAAATGTAGAATGATGAATATATGTGGGGAATGTTTAAATTTAAAAGAAATGTATCACAGTAAAACATACACTGGCATCAATCACCCTCCCAATATTCCTCCTCACTTCGAATGTGCTGGTCCCATTGCTCCTGCCACTTTCTGAAGCAGTTCTAGAGTTCTCTTTCCTGAGTGTCTTTATAAACTGTGATTTAAAAAAAAAAAATATATATATATATATATATATACATATATATATATATATATATATATATATATATATATATATTTCAAATGCTACTGCTGAGTGTCACCCGAGGAAAAGGCAGCCTTGTGAAACATGATTGTGCTTCCTCGATCACCTTATTTACTGGATCTGCCACTGGCTCTTTCTCAGATTCCAAATGACCACAAAGGTAAATGTCTTGAATTAATTCAGGACAACAAGGCCAACTTAAGATGCTCACAGAAGAGGATTTCCAGAGCTGCTTCAGAAAGCATCAAAAATGATGGGATAGGGCCGGAGGGTTAGCTCAGTGGTTCCGGCGCCTGCCTCGCCAAGCGCAAGCACCTGAGTTCGATCCCCGGTAACCACATATAATGCTGGGCATGGAGACACGCCCACCAACAATCAACACCGCATACCACAGTGCCGGATGTGGTGGCTCATGCCTGTCATCCCAGCACTCGGGAGGCAGAGACAGGAGGATTGCTGAGTTCGTGGCGCTTGCCTGGGCACCATAGTGAGCTCAGGGCCAGCCTGAACTACAAAGCGAGACTCTGTCTCAAAAAAAAAAAAAAAATGATGGGATAAATGTGTTCAAAGGAGGCTAATGGTAATGTGTCTTTAAGTATAATGAATTTTCTTTGAAGTTAAACCTCCACTGTATTAAGCTCTTGGACAGAGCAAGTTCTATATAAGTCCTGTTACTATTACTGACCATGAGGGGGCTGAAGTCATAGTCAATGTTTGTTTGCCAATGGGTCAAAAGAGGTAGAAGGACAGTAACAACAGAAAGTAGGGTGTTTTTTTAATTTGTACATGCATGTTTCTCCTCACGTCACATAACATTTACATTCCTGTGTGGAGCCGGTGCATGTACACAACACACCCCAGTTCCTTTGTTCATCCTCTTCACCCTCCCCTTGATGCTCATCTCTTGATCTCCTTCCTATTTCAGAGAGCTCTGCCTCCCTACCTCCCCTTTATAATTTTGCTCTTTATAAGTCGGTCTTCTCATATACGAGAAACCATGCTCTTTAGGCTTGTGTGTGATTTCTTTCCCTTAACCTTAGAGTTTTAAGATCCAGCCATTTTCTTAGGATGACTTAAGTTTGTCTCTCTTTATGGCAGAGTAGTACTCCACAGTATATAGGATTATATACCTTATGTGTGTCAGGATCTCTGTACGAATGAACAGTTTAGTTATTAGTAACACTAGAGATTGGCACTATGTTCTTTTTATTCCCATCATACAGATGGGGAAGTAGAGGTGCACAGAAATGAAATGACATATCCAAGATCATCAAGCTCTTACATCCGTCTCCTTTCAGAGAAGCGGGGCAGGCACAGTGGACTAAAGTCCCTAGGCCAGACTACAAGCCAAGTGAAGGCAGAAATGGTTGTCTCATTCCAGAGGTAGCTACAGGTACCAGCCGCTACAAAAGACCACACACAAACACAACCAGTTAGGTGTGATGGCACACACCTATAATTCCAGCACTCTTAGAGGCTGAGGCAGGAGGAACTCAAATTTGAGTCTACCCTGGCTCAAAATTTAAAAAGGGAGGAGGGTTAGAGCACAGCCTACGTCCTGGGTTCAGTCCCTACTATCCACAAAAGAAAAGCAAAAAAAGCCACAGACAGCACAGCTGGCTCTGGTCTGTAGCCTGGCAGGCTTGTCCCTCCCAGGGAGTGGCCTAAGCCTGAGAAAGGCAGTCTTGCCCCACTGTGGAAGGACGCAGGGCTCATGAGTCATGCAGCCCCCTCTCCTGGCCATGGGTCTGGGTGTAATTTATTATCTTCGTCATGGGGTTTTCTGCTTCTGGTTGGCGGGGCTTGATGGAAGAGACGTCCGTAAAAGGAAATATATCCCGCTAACGGGCCTGGTTTCCCTGCCTCCCAGAGGCAGAGCAGGGACACTGGCAGGCCCAGCTGTTTCCGGGCCTGGAGAAACCTGAGGGGGTGGGGACACTCCGCCTTCCTCCCCAGTACAGACAGGCTTCTGCCACAAAACGCCACATTCCACGGGAGTGTGGAGTCCAAACATTCGCAGAGAAATCTCTCCTCCTGGAAACAGAGGCAGAAGGCCGGAGAGGAGCGGCATCAGGACACAGCGCACACTGTCTCAGGCCCCAGGACACACTGTCTGTAACAAGGGTGTGCAAGCGCAGGAGCCCGGGAGCTGGTGGCCTGAAGATGGGTTACTCAGAAGCATTTCCAACACCATTAGGGGGCAGGGTAACTTTGTCACCTGTTTTTTTCAAGATGGATTTCTTTCTCTCTCTCTTTTTTTTTTTCCTGGTACCAGGGATCAAACTCAGGACCTTATGGTTGCCAGCAAGATAGACTTTTGAAAAGAAAGAAGAGCTTCAAGGCCTTGTGGGGTGTAATTCCAGCACTCAGAGGCTGAGGCAGGATTACCTGGAGTTTGAGGTTAGCGAGGGCTACATAGTGAGAGCCTGTCTTCGGAAGGGACGAAGGGGTTAAGGGAGGACACTTAGACTTTAAAAGCTCAGTAGCACTGTGAGAATCAGTGTGGAGATTCCTCAAAAAACTAGGATTAGAGTCCCATTTGACCCTTCTGTTCCCCTGCTGGGTATATTCATGAAAGAATTAAAGAGCATCATACTATAGTGACATATGTACACCTATGTTTATAGCAGCTCAGTTTGTGATAGCTAAATCTTGGAAACCACCCAAATACCCATCAAATGAAGACTGGATAAAGATGTGGTGGTTTTTTAAAAATATAAAATGGAGTATTACTCAGCCATAAATTATGAAAATTAGAGATATTTATAGCTAAATGATATACCTTGAGGTCATACTCACAAGTGAAATAAATAGGACACAGATGTGCAAATACTGTATCATTTCTCTGGTGAGAAACTGGGGTATAAATGAGGTCAAGAATGTATGAAAGTGAAATAGGAGGAAATTCTCAAAGGGAAAGGGGAAAGGAGGGCAGGGGAAAGCAAAGAAGGGAAAGAAAAAATTTGATGGCTAAAAGGAACAAACTGGCAACAATGCTTATGCGCGTGGGGGCATGAAGGTTGCAGGGAGGCCAGGAGAAAGGGGAAAATAAGAACCAAGGAATATCATGTACAAATTCTCAGTGAGAAACGTGATCCTAATATATACGTAAAATGTACCAATAAACTCAATTTATTAAAAAAATAAGTTCAGTGGCCTTTTTTAACCAAGGTAGGCGTGGTACCACTTGAGCTAAATCCCCAGCCCTCCCCACCTTTTAACCTTTTTGGAGACCAATTTGATGAAGCCCAGGCAAATTCAAACCTAACAAAGTTTTCACTTTGCAATTCCACTTCTAGGAATTTACTGCACAAAAAACGCAGCCTTGTTTGGAGTAGTGGAACATTACAAACAGAACAGTGAACGTTCGTGGAGGGAACAGGCCAAACCCCTGTGCACAGGAGCAGAAGACCACGGCAGTTTAGGAAGTGGTTTCTAAAGAGAGAGAGAAAGACAAAGAAGTGGGCAGAGTCAACCCCACACTTCACAGCAGACAAGTTTTCACTTGTGAAAAAACAAACAAGAGGCCAGCCTGTGCCCCGGGGCTTTACTGACACGCTGGGCTCTCATCTCAAATCCTGGGAACATATCACAACTCTTCAGTTTATGTTTCTGGCCTCTCAGAAATTTTTTTTCTTTTTTACCATAAACAGAAACACTTTTAGCATAACATATTACTCTAATAGCTGAAGTAATATAAACACCCTATGAACAAGACCACAGGGCCACCAAAGCCAAGGCATGGAGCTGGGCAGACCTCCCAGAGCTCTTGGGGACAGGATGTGCCCTAGGGCCTGGCTCTTCACAGGTGCCCACCCTGTCCCGAAGCCCTGTGAGGTGGTGCTAGTGACGCCCCTCCTGGAGGTGAGGAGGCTGGGCTCGGACAGAAGGACCACCATGTCCCAGGTTACACAGCCATTGTGTGGTGGGACCAGGTGGTTCGGTTTGTGGGCCCAGAAAAAGCTCTTACCAGGCTCTTTGCTGCTGTTTTATTTTTATTTATTTATTGTACCAGGGATTGAACCTAGGACCTATGCACTGAGCTTCATCCCCCAGCCTTTCCTTAATTTTTTTTTTTTTTTTTGCTTTTTGGAGACAGGGTCTTGCTTTGTAGTTCAGGCTGGCCCTGAGCTCACTATGGTGCCCAGGCAAGCCGCCGCGAACTCAGCAATCCTCCGGTCTCTGCCTCCCGAGTGCTGGGATTACAGGTGTGAGCCACCACGCCCAGCATTTTAGTATGCGATGTTGATTGTTGGTGGGCATGTCTCCACGCCCAGCATTATACGTGGTTACCAGGGATCGAACTCAGGTGCTTGCACTTGCGAGGCAGGCGCCGGAACCACTGAGCTAACCCTCCGGCCCCTTTCCTTAATTTTCATTCCGAAATAAGGTCTTACCAAATTGCTCAACTGCCCAGGCAGGGCTGGAACTTGAGATCATCCTGCCTCAGCCTCCCACAGTCCTGAGACTACAGGCCTGTGCCATCACACTGGGCTAAGGATTGCCTTTTAATAACCATCTTTTGGGCCAGGAATGTAGCTCAGTGCCACTATACCTGCTCAGCAAGTGCAAAGTCCTGAGTTCCATTTCTGACACCAGAAAAAGAATACCCATTTGATGAAAAAATGAACTAGAAAAATTGCCAGCACCTTTAAAGACTAGAGAAACTATAAATTATTAGTTATTATTAAAAAAATAAAAAATAATTACTATTGATACCACTGATTTGTCATCATTGATACACAAGTACATGCTATTCAAAAAAGCCAGTGTAACTCATGTCATATTTTGGTACAAATTCCCCAGTGTTGAGTGTGACTGTGAGCTGTATGTAAAATATACCAATAGAGAATTCATTATTTAAAAAAAAAAGCCAGTGGAGCCACAGTGGGCAAAAAACTGACTTGTGTTTCAGTGGAGAGACTGCAGTTCTTCTTCAGTCTCTGAGTAACTGAGAGAGCTTGTACAACTCATTTCACCTGGCTGAGCCTCAGTTTCTTCATCTGTAAAACGGGGGTAACAGAACTTCCCAAGGTTCCCATGGGGACTAAACGTGGCATCACATATGAATGGCACCCTGGGTGCATAACATATGTTGGATACCTGCAAACATAAAAGGAAGAGATGCTAGGGATGCCAGGCAGAGTCATCTTTTCAACCAGCTAAATTTAAAAGTGAGCTGAAAACTTCTATTCACACATATTCCAATGGCCCAGGAGGAAAGCAGGGTTTTAATTATTGGGATCCAGCCTGCAGAGTATTGATTTAGGACATTTAATACCATCTCCAAATGCCAGGCTTCATTTGCATCGGTCAAAGCCAGGCTTGCTAGGCGCCGCCGTTGGTTTGAGGCAGGAGACTCTGGAGCCCTGGGCCCACCTTCCTCCTGGCCCTCGGCCAGGCATGATTTGGCCCCACCTGGGACTCAGGAGACCTGGTCACGGAGGAGGCTGAGTCCTGGATGGATTTTTCACATTTAATTAAAGTGTAGCCGGGGCTTGGAGCACTGGCTACCTTTTGGCAATATATCTGCCACAGTTGCGCAGCCGGGGCAGGCTGGGCCCTCTGGCCAGGGAGCGCCCAGACCCCACTGGCATCTCCCTCTCCCAGGAAGGCCAGGCTGCTCCAACGGGAGCCCGTTTCCAGGAACAAACTGCATCTTCCGGAGCAGCCCAGGATTCCGAGGCGGGCCCATAGCCCCAGGCAGCGGCTCATCTGTACAAATAGCTCCAGTGCTGGGAGGCTGCCCACTGCCGTGTTTCCAACAGGCGGGACACAGGAAGTTCACCCTCCTGATTCACTTTGTCACGATCCAAATGGAAAATGTCAGCTGCACCTCAAGGCAAGGAGAGTATTAACAAAGCCCTGCGCGTGCTGTCCCCTCACAACAGCCACACAGGCCCCACACTGCACCCTTGAAGCGATTCCCAGACATTTTATCATGTCATCCGTAAACATTTCAGTATGCATTTCAAGAAAACAGAGAATCTGTAACATAACCACCGCATCATTTTCACACCCTATCACTTATCAGATCCCTTATGCATGTTTACATTCTCCTGGCTACCTCACACACGCTTTGTAGGAGAGGATTTGTTTGAGTTTCTAGCCAGGCTTTGGATTCCAAGCTCAGCGACACTGACTTTCTTGCCTTCTCTCCTTTACCCTCCATCCCACACTTAAACATCCTCCTGTAAACACGGCTTCGGACACAGAGCCAAGCCAGCTCTGTGCTCTCGGCTTTCTCGCCTAAAAATAAACCGTGCATGCTCAGAAACTTCCAGGTTTTGGAGCATTTTGGATTTTAGATTCTTAGACTCATGATATTCAACCTCAGGTCCATGCAAATATTTCAAAACTTAACACTCCAAAATTTAACATATTGCTGGTCCCAATCACTTTAGATAAAGAAGGCTCAGCTATAGCCCTACAGAATTATTATGAGGATTAAAAGAAATCCAAAACATATGTATTTTAAAAGACCAAAAAAAAAAAAAAAAGAGAGAGAGAGATGACAGGTGGTCAGGCATAATGGTGTATGCCTATAAGCCTTGTATTCAGGAGACTGAAGCAGAAGAGTCACAGTGAGTTCGAGGCCAGGCTGAACTACACAGTCAGACCCTGTTTCACAGGGAAATAAAGAAAAAAGTAAGAGTAAACCGGGAGCTTGACTTTGTGGAGATGGGCAGGGGATCTGGGGACAGAGGAGAGAGGGAGGGGAAGGGACAGCACAAGGATTTCGTCAACCCAGGAGGGGCACCAATTCCCCACTATGAATGTGCAGTGGACTTTTGAATTACAACTGGTCCAATAGATGAACAACTATATGAGTGGACTTTCAGTTTTAACTTATATAACCAAAGCCTTGAGTTAGGACCCAAATGCCAGCCACTTGTGTTTCCAGATGGTCTCAGATACAGACTTAACCCTTCAAGAGTTCTGGAAGGAACATGACAGCATCCGTTCCCGTGTGGAGTTGAGAAATCCCGGGCCAGTGTCTCCCTAAGGCCACTGAGATCGGCCTGCACACAGGAGAGAGATTGAAGGCTGTGTAGGAGCCTGAGTCTTCAACTTACCAATTTCAGTTATAAACTGTTGCTAACAAATTGAGTTTGTAAGAAAACAGTCCACTGTACTCATTATGTATTGCAAATATATACTAAGAAAACAATGTTTTAAAGAATAAAGAACAGGGCTGGGATTTAGCTCAATGGTTCCATCACCTGCCCTCCAAACGCAGGGTCCTGAGTTCAGTCCCTGGTACCACAATAAAGACATAAATAAAAAAATAATAAAGAACATATAAAATACTAAGAACAGTGCCTGGCATAGAGCAAACACTTGATCAACATTAGTGCTGTTGTTTTTTCTGAAAATTAGTGATTCGTGACAGCATCCAGGCAACTCATAGTGTTATGCAGGGGAGAAAACGGAGTAAAACCTATGTGCTGTGCACAGGAGCCCAGGCTCTGAGCCACAGGTGCAGCACAGCGGCAAACGTGCTGCGGAGGGCAAGCCGCTGAGCCAGGCTGCCTGGCCCAAGTCCTCTGGCTTCCACTTCTAACAATGGCGACACAATACACAAATTTGCCAAAGCCTATTTCTTTTCCCTCTGGATGTAGAGTGAAATTATATTTCCTCAGCCTCTGTTGCAAGCAGTCAATAGCTGAGTTCCAGCTGGGTCTCAGAGGCAGAAGCAGCAGGCTGATGTGCGCCATGTCTGGGCTCAGCTTGCAAGGACTCCCCTGCAGTGATCTCCTTCTCACCCCCGCTGAGTGTTGAGGATCCCAAAATCCAGGAGGCAGTAGACCCGAAAGACGGAAGAGCCCTGGATCCCTGAATGACCATGTGGAAGGCAATCTAGTCAGGGCATGGCCATACACACCTGTAACCCTGCACTCTGGGAGACTGAAGGGACACAAGTTCAAGCCCAGGCTGGGGCAGTTACCAACAAAGAGACCCTGTCTCAAAATATAACAGTGATGATGATGGTGGTGGTGGTGGTGATGATGGTAATGCTAATAATAATAATAACAAAGCCTGGGGCCGGAGATTTAGCTCAGTAGTTCCAGCACCTGCCTCGCAAATGCAAGGCCCTGAGTTCGATCCCCGTAACCACATATAATGCTGGGCATGGAGACTCACGCCCACCAGCAATCAACACCACATATGCCACAATCAACACCACAGTGCCAGGCGTGGTGGCTCACGCCTGTCATCCCAGCACTCAGGAGGCAGAGGCAGGAGGATTGCTGAGTTCGAGGCTTGCCTGGGCTACATAATGAGCTGAGGGCCAGCCTGAACTACAAAGTGAGACCCTGTCTCAAAAAAAAAAAAAATAATAATAATAATAAAGGCTGGGGATATGGTTCAGTGTGAAGGCCCTCGGTTCAATCTCCAGTACTACACACACACACACACCACTGATGTCTGCTGTAAGTAAGAAGTAAACTTTTATGACATTAGGCTTCAGAGAATTTGGAGTTTACCTGTTACAGCAGGTGGTACTACCTGAACTAACGCTTTTCAGCACCTCGACTTCCTTAGCTGTAGAGCGAGTCATGCCCCTTTCATGGGTTTGTGTGACGATGATAAGTTAATATATGTAAAAGGACCCACCCCAGCACCTAGCCATACTGGCCCTTACTGCCCAGTACCTATACCAACTGCATGCATGTTATTACCATCATTGTTGGTAGTTACTTAAAAGGTAACAGTGTACCCTATGGTTTAGATGTGTCCCCTAAAGGCCCACCTATTAAACACTTGGACTGCAAAGCACTACTGGAACATGGTAGGGACTCATGGGAAGTCCTCAAAGCAGGGGGGCTCCCCCTAGAGGAACTGTGGGACCCCGGCCCATCCTCTACCTTTTGCTTCCTGGCCCTGAGGGGGGCAGTAATTTTACCTTTCCTTGGACTGAAATCTCCAAAAGCATGAGCCAGAACAAGCCTTTCTTTCTTTTATAGTTATCTCAAGGATTTTTATTATAAAGATAGGAAACTAACACATTATATCATTTAAAAATTCCACATATCCCTTAAATGTACAAATTTTAAATTGTGGCTACCTTTCAGATATGACTGTTTTACAATTTCAGGCCAAAGTTGTACTCCAGATAAGCAATTTCCAATTTAATAATAAAAGTCAGTGTCACAACGGGTTTATAAAAATTTGCTTACCCAGAAATATTTCAGGGCTATCGTCATTCAACAAGATGAAACATAACTAATACAAGATGGGACATGTCTCTGGTGCTCCTGGTCAAGTATTATACAATCAAAGGAGATTTCTGTAATACACCTTTCTGGTAACAGCCAGGGCTAAGATGTGTACTGATTCTACAGAATTTAAAAACTAGCACTCCATGGGCCGGAGATTTAGTTCAGTGGTTCCGGCGCCTGCCTCGCAAGCACAAGGTCTTGAGTTCGATCCCGGTAACCACATATAATGCTGGGCGTGGTGACTCACGCCCACCAGCCATCAATACTACATACCACAGTGCTGGGTGTGGTGGCTCACGCCTGTAATCCCAGCACTCAGGAGGCAGAGGCAGGAGGATTGCTGAGTTCGAGGCTTGCCTGGGCTACATAGTGAGCTCAGGGCCAGCCTGGACTACAAAGCAAGACCCTGTCTCAAAAAAAAAAAAAAAAAACTAGCACTCCATTGGACAAATGAATAGCTAAAAGGCACATGAAAAGAGCTCAAGATTAGCAATCAGACAAATACAAATAAGATGCAAAATGAGGGCTGAAGATTTAGGTCAGTGGTTCCAGCGGCTGCCTAGCAAGTACAAGGTCCTGAGTTTGATCCCCAGTAACCACATACAATGCTGGGCGTAGTGACTCACACCTGTAATCCCAGCACTCAGGAGGCAGAGGCAGGAGGACTGCTGAGTTCAAGGCTAGCCTGGGCTACATAGTGAGCTCAGGGCCAGCCTGAACTACAAAGTGAGACCCTGTCTCAAAAAAAAAAAAAAAAAAAAAAAGGCAGACAATACCAAGGGTCCATGAAGATGTGAAGACACCAGTCTCTTTGTATACTTCTGGAGAGGATGTATAATAATGCAGATACTTTGAAAAGTCCAATAGCACCTCAAAATATCAAACACTGCATTACTATATGACCTAGCAGTGTCCTTCCTAGGAGAGAAATAAAACCATGTGCCCAAGTGTATGTCAGCTGGTGGATAGATATGTCACATGTGGCATATCCGTATCACAGAATCATTTTCAGCCACAGAAGAAGATGAAGTACTGACATAAGCTACAACAATGAGAAACCTTGAAGTATTATGCTAAGTGAAAGAGGCCAACCACAGAAGTTCCCAGATTGCCTAAGTCTGTTTATATGAAATGTTCTAAAATAGGCAAATCCATAGAATCAGAATGCAGATGGTTCCACAGCAGCTCAGTTTGTGATAGCTCAGTCTTGGAAACAACCCAAATGCCCATCAACTGAAGACTGGATAAAGATGTGGTTTTTTAATAAAATGGAGTATTGTTCTGCCATAAAGAATGATAAGTTTGAGTCATTTATACGCAAATGGGCACACCTTGAGGACACACTAGTAAGTGAAATAAATAGGTCACAGGTATGTAAAGACCGTATCTTTTCTCTGGTATGAGAACCTGTAGATGTAAATGAGTTCTAGAATGTAGGATAGACTTTGTGAAGTAGGAAATATTCAAAGGGAAAATGGTAGGGGAAAGTAATGAGGATAAAGAATAAATATGGTTTAAAAAAGAAAATGAAAGCATATGTATATAGGGGGTAGAGGGTTGTAGGGTGGGTAGGGATATGGGTTAAAAATGAGAATTAACTCTTGTCATATACTGGTACAAATTCCCCAATGTTCAGTGTGATTGTGAGCTCTATATAAAATGTACCAATAAAGAATTCAATTTATTTAAAATAAAAAAGAATGCAGATGGGGGGATGGGGACTAGGGAAATGGACTTCAGGTTTTTTTTCCTAAGGGATGATGACAATGTTCCAAAACTGATCACGGTGATAGCTGCATAAATGAGGGCAGACTAAAAACCATTTTAGACCATTGAAATGGATGGACTCTATCTCATTAAAGCTGTTACATTAAAAAAAATTACCATTCCTCCGTATGAATGGGCACAACAGAAACCAGAGCATGGTCCTACCTCCTCAGTGCTGTGGAACTATGTGCCCACGTCCAAATCCACCTGTGCATGCAAGAGACAGTGCCACGATACACACGCTGGTGGGTCCAAAGGGAAGGTGGGTTCCTGGCTCAAAGTGTGGCTGGGGGCATGCCCAGTGCACGGGGTAGGATGAACGTGTCATCCGCTCTTCCACAAAAACTGAAAACCCCTGGACACCAACCCCACACAGATGCCTCTTCCAACCCCAGAGATACAAACAGTGCTGTTTCGTTTTCTTCACACAAGAACATACACTAGGTCAGGAGTTGGGCTTCTTGGAACAGTGATACCAAAAGGCCTAGGGAGCCAGGAGCCCAAGTTACTTACACTGATGTCACAGCATGTGAAAGGCTGACACTCGGGCCTTGGCAACTGAAGGACAACTGCCATCCCCCAATTCGTAGCCCTGCTCTCCTGTTTCCCACCTGCTCCAATACCAATTTAAGCAATTCTGAACTTCGATCTCTGTGGCAGAATCTCAGACTGACCGAAGTGTCAGGTCCCAACTGTGCTAACATCCACCGGACAGGGCCATTACGAGGTGTGAAAGTCTGGGTGCCCGTCCCCCAGCCACAGTCAGCAGAGACAGAAAGAACAGATCAGTCTCCCACAGTCCTCCTGGGAGGCCTGTAGTTTACCCTAATGACAGCCTCCGGGATCTGCAGGTGAATTCTTTGGGAATAGGGCTTGTGCTAGAGGGCCCATTGGAAGCCTTGCAACCCTCAGCCGGCTCTGAGTCCTGGTGAGGACCAGGAAATGACAGGCTCCTGCTTCTGGGTTTCTCCCAGCTCATTATTAATGACCTGGCATCAGCAGGTCTGCCCACCATGGCTGGGCACCAGGGGCAGAGCCCTAACAGAGAGCTAAGGTTTTTCCTAAGCCTGGAGCACAGGGAGGAGGAGCGAGCAGGCTAAGCATGAGGGTCCCTTCATGCGCTTCCCCACCGCCTTCTACTCGGTGGAGCCTGCGCTGCTGTCCCCTCCACGTACCTACTCAGTGAGGGTCCGCAACCTGCCTAAATTCTGCCTGCGCCTGTCCCTGACACCCTGAATCTGAGACCCTCATCCTGGGCTCAGACATAACTCCCTGATTCGGGACTCAGGGACTTGAGAGATGCCAAGAGTTCTCGGCTTTCTAGGCCACCGCTGTCCCTTCAACAAAGCTGGCACGCCACACTCCCTAAACTTGAGAGTGCAACTACAGACTTCTCCCAGCCCTCTGTTTCCTTCCCCCTCCCCAGCAGCTCTCAGCAGGCCCCACAACCAAAGCCACACTGGCCAAGACAAAAACTACCCATGGAATAATTGTTCTGAATTGAAAAGTCAATATAATACCACAACAGGCAGGTTAATTATGACACTGAGGAATGTGGGCCGGGAAGACAACACGCAGAGCCCCTGGAGTGCCAGGGAGCCCTGCAGTCCGGGTTTGTGTCACTCTGACTCAAGACAATGATCCCCAGGAGCCTAGCTGCATTTTTGTGCAAAGCTTTATTTGAAGTCCTCAGAGTGGGGCTGTTTTTCAGGGCGGGGGGGGGGGGGCTGCTTCTGGATCATCAAAGGGACACAGAAGGAGAGCAGGGAATGGAGTATGCTTCACAAATGAAATGCCTGCCCCCAACATATCCAGGGAGAGCATCTGCCTCCCAAGCAGCTCCCAGAAACAGGCCCTGAGGTGCTCGGTGTGGTAGTGAGCTCCCTCCCGCAGTGGGTGGGACACTGACTGCTGACTCCCTTCCTGCACAGGGGCAGGAAACATCCCTGAACACCAAGCAGCCCCACCTTCGACCGTCAGCATCAACAGGCCACTGAAACTCAGCAGGCTCCCAAGCCCGCTCTTCCTCTGACTTCAACACCCAGAGTGAAGGGCTAACCACATCTATAGCTGTTGTTACCAAGACGCCACGTAAGTCCAAGAACTCAGGAGTTGGGAAGTGAAACAGAAGTGTGCAAGGCTCCACCGGGTCTGAGGTGGGAGTGGAAGACCTCAGAGTAAGGTAAGAAAGCTAGCTAGACATTTTACAGGCAGTTAGACAGGGCCCCTGGAAAAGCCCACAAAGAAGCCAACCTGGAGGAGAAAACTACCCCACCCACGTAGGATAAACAGCAGTGACTGATATTCTAAGTAGGCATCTTGGTCTGATAGTCTAAGTAAGGCACCAGTCTGCCTAGGATAAATAATAATGTTTGATATTCTAAGTAGGTTCTAGCTTCCAGGGGTGCAGGGCCAAGACTTCTTAACCAGACCCCAAACTAAAAATTCTTATATGCTCGTTATGTGATTTGATTTCTCACTGGATGCCCATTTAATCGATACTACCTGAGCAACTGTACTTGTAATCTTATTGGTTGATAGTGGTTTTGTCCATTTTGTGATTTCTCATTGTACCAATGTTACCCAAGCCATTGTATTTGCAATGTTACTGGGTGACTATAATTGTGTCCCACTTTAGACCCACCTCACTTTGTGGCTCTATTTCATAAATACTTCCTGAAAAAAAGCCATCCTGAGTCACTCTGTTGTCTCTCTTGGGCAAAAACTTTCTTTATCAATAAAGTTTTTCCTACTCTTAACCTTTGTCATTCTTAAAATTCATCCTTCAACTTTAGAGAACACAAACTCTCATTTCAAGTATATTTCAGGTTGTGGCTAGGCTTGGTCCCCTGTATCAAGAGGACCAGACGTGGAGGCTGTGACTCCCCAGAAAGCTTCAAGGATAACTATTCCCAAGGTAGCCACTCCCAGAACTCTGTCAGAAGGGAGTAGATACTTCAGTGACAGCCAGACACTTAAGGGTGGAATAGTGGCCATAGGAGAGGGTTCTAAAATCAACTGGCTGTGCTACAGCCTTGCTCTGAGCATGCTCCAGCCAGGCTAGGCATCTGCTCTCCGGCATCCACTGCCCTCCCACGTGTTTTAGGACACCTTGTCCCTTCAGCCAGAGACCAACAGAAATGTGGGTTTTGCATTCATACAGCTTATTAGAGACATGACCAACCAGATCCTACAGCAATCATCTTCCCTTGATTATCCATTCTAACTTTAGTGTAAACAAGCCAACTATCACTCATTGATCCTTTCAGAGTATTTCTGGGGTCCCATCCAAATGGAATTATTCTGAAGTTTGAAAAAGCTTTAGACAATATTACTTTCGGGGGGGGGGCAAAAGAAATGGTTAAATAAACAGTTAAAGCAGGGAGATTTAGTTCAATGCCATCACACTGGCCTTGCAAGCACAAGGTCCTGAGTTTGATCCCTGGTACTATTACAGGCTGCTACATAGCCAGCACCCACAAGGCTTTCATGCATCTGCCAATAATGGGATTATGAAAAAACATCTGCCCACAAAAAGTAAAGAGATTCCTGGGGTAGTGGAGGTGGCACTTTTCTAAGAGATAGACAGACAGACAGACACAGACACTTGTGCTCACGTGCGCAGACACCGAAGCAGGGATGGAATCCAGGACCAGAACAGGCATCAGAAGTTAGAAGAGAGTTTGGAGCAACCTCGGGAGTCCATCACTGGAATGAGACACCCGCTATGTCAAGGCTGCCTCTCTAGAGCACTCATGAAGGACCTAATGCTATGCTCCTGCTCCTGCTCCTGCCTGGCCAGGGAAGAGGGGGGAAGAGCTGAGGCCCTCAGCCCAGTGAAGCTCCCAGTCCAGGGTGCTGGTCCTCAGAGGAAGCCTTCATGTGGATTTCTCACTGACTTCCGGCTGCACGCCATATTGAAAATGTAATAGAATGCTTATCTCCATTTTCAAAGTATTTTATTTTTGTTCTTTAAAGTATATTATTGCTATGGTTGTAGGACTTTCCTCAAGTGTTGCTCTTCTTTCTATGAGCGTGGACATCTGAGAAGCCTACCAATGTTTACATGAGGATTTCATCTCTCCTCCTGCACTAATGGCTAAAACACAATTACAAACTGTGCTTGTTAACCAAATAGAGATACTGCCTGAGACAAGGAGAGCAATTCCTAATATGGAGGAGTCCTTGGGCCGGAGCCCACTTATCCTGGTATCCATCTCCTCCTCCCGACAAAGAGGTGCCTTCGTTGGCAGCAGAAAGAAAGAGGTCTTTGTGATGATGTAAGTCCCAGACCACCCTCCGTGGACAATAAAACTGGATTTGAGGGGAGCCTGGTGAAGTGAGAGCTCAGAAATCATAAATAGCAAGGCCACAAAGGCCCCCAGAAGTCATTTAACCCAATCTTCCCATGTTGGAAATGGGCAAATAACCCCAGAGTGGGAGAGACTCGGCTGGGATTATACAACAGGTTAGTGGCGGGCCGCTTCTCCCAAGGTGCACTGGGGGAAGCTCACTGCCTGGAAGGTCCAGGACGGTGTGTGGAGAAGGCGGCGCCTGACAGGAGGGCTTTCCCTGTGGGCTGTGCCATGTAATGCAGTGCGGCCAGTGTCACAAGTCGGGGCAGCCAGTGCTGTGGGCCAGGCAGGGAAGCACCTCACACTTCCGAGGGCAGAAGGGAAGGGGTCCTGCAGAAGGGGAGACCGGAGGGGCTCCTGATGAGTGGAGTCTGGAGGAGAGAAGAGAGGTGTAAAGGTGAAGGAAACAACATCTTGTGTTTGGGGAAGGGGCGGGGCTTACCGTGGCTCGAACGGGGATTTCTTGGAACGGAAGTAGAGGAGAAAGGGCCAGAAGAAGGAAGGAGTGTCTGTGACGGTCTCCGAGGTCATGTTAAGAAGTCTGTCCTGAGACACGAAGAACCTGGCGGGACACAGCCTGCAAAACCCACACTCGGGAAGCTGAGGCGGGACAACCGTGTGTTTTAAGCCCGCCTGGGCTATAACAGCAAGTTTAATTCCACTGATCATTAGAAGGCAGAACGGGCCGGGCTCATGCGGATCCTGAGACGAGAGGGACAGAGAGAGGAACCAACGGCCAGGAGCCGTCTGCGGGCGGCTTTCGATTCACACAGCCTGGTGTGGAAATGGGCTCTACCCTCCCACACACCCCTTGGGGGGCTGGAGCCCAGGGCCCTGCATGTACTAGTCAAGCGCCCTCCTTCTGAGCTACTGCCCCTGCCCTGGCGTCTACACTTTTTAAATGGTTGAAAGAGAACAGAAGGAGGACTATTCCAAGACAAATGAGCTACGTGAAATTACAATTTCAGCCAGACATGGAGGCACACGCCTATAATCCCAGTACTCTGGAAGGCTGAGGCAGGTGACCACGAACTCAAGCCCAGCCTCTGCAATTTAGTGGCTTAGTGAGACGCTGTCTCTTAATTAAAAAAAAAAAAAGGGCTGCAGGATTAGCTCAGTGGTTCCGGCGCCTGCCTCACAAGCGCAAGGTCCCCGGAAACCACATACACTGCTGGGCGTGGAGACTCACGCCCACCAGCAATCAATACTACATACTACAGTGCCGGGCGTGGTGGCTCATGCCTATAATCCCAGCACTCGGGAGGCAGAGACAGGAGGACTGCTGAGTTCGAAGTTTGCCTAGGCTACATAGTGAGCTCAGAGCCAGCCCGAACTACAAAGTGAGACCCTGTCTCAAAAAAAAAAAAAAAAAAAAAACA